>WIUT01002294.1:0-24586 GCA_010645135.1 Tetragonula clypearis | reverse complement strand
TATATATGTGTGTGTGTGTGTGTGTGTGTGTTGATCATTTAGGTAATAAAACTGAAGAAAATTGTACGATATAAAAAATAAAAAGGAGTGTCTTAATGTAACTTTATGTTATAGATTAAACAAATCAAGAATTTTTGCAATTTATTACACGCATACATTAATGTTACATAACGATTACAATAACAATCATTTAGATAATCATTCACACAGGTATTTTGCTAGCTGTGTAAGTAATAACTAAAATCTACAAATAGTTCAAGTTATAATGTTCGTTTTATGGCGTAATTTTAATAACAGCATCATTATTTGAAAGAATTTTAATTTTAATAATAGAGATGTACAAATTTGTAAACCTAATTCATCTTATTTCATTTTAGTTATATTTACATAATAGAGTTTAATATATTTTTTTTATTTTAATCATTTTTTATCAAATAAAGTATAGTGGCAACTAATAAAGTTGTTTATAATACAAATATCTACAAAGAATTCACACAGATATAAGAAACTTAATATAAGTTTGAAATCTATTATTATTATTATTTAAACAAATAGTTTCAGTCTAATTTTAGTTTGTCTTATTTATAATACAGCGTAATTATTTACATAAATAAAAAGTATGTTTGAATTTGAATATTGTTCATAAATATTGATTATGAGCATCAAAAATATTTTTATTAAACTAATTAATGTTTTTCTTGTTAATAATATCATTATTATATTAATGTATTTTCACTCATAGTTAAATTTCATATGTAATAAATAAATATGCATATTATATGTAATAAATAAAATATGCAATGAAATGTTTATATTGTGAAAGTGCAAGTAAGATTGTTTGAGCACTCAATTTAAAATTTACAATTTGGCAAATCAACATATACAATGTTTAGTATGTTTTATAATCTTACTCACACTCATTTTTTTTAAAAGATATTTTGTTACAGACATAAAACATTCTACCTTTTATGATGTTTGAATTATAATAATGAAAATCGGGTTTCAACCATCTGAACTATATATATAATCTTCATCTAAAGGCGAATGAACATTCATGTCATTGGAGTTGCTACTATAATGACTACAATTTTCAATTACAATATGGGCAAGTTCTTTTATACGTTCATATGGTCTTGAATCTGAGATTAAAGTATTCAATTTCTCGAGGCCTCCTTCTCGAATAACTAATATGCAATATTTATGGGCTGTTAAAGTAATAATCATAGTTTTAATAAAACTTGTTAGTACTATATTACGTTGTTGCATAAGCAACAAAATTTAAATTTAAATTAAAAATTTTTTCTACATATGAATACAGATTTAAAATAGAATTAAATTTTACAATATATATATACTTACGATAAACAGTTGTAAGATTAGCAAGAGCCCAGACTGCCCAATGTTGACATTGTGGTGTATGATATATATCTACCAAACGTAATAGTGGTAAAAATGAACGGTAATTAATATTACGTTCTGATGATATATCCCATCGTTCAATAGCTTCAACCATAAGTTCAAGTACAACATCTCGACTAGGTTTTTCTATTGTCCATGCTCCAACACCATCAGATGCTATGTGAGCTAATATACCGACTGCATTATATGGTACCTAACAGCAAAAAAAAAATATATATATATACAAAATATTATAAAAATATAATTATTAAATATATTCATTAAGATGTAAGTATGAAATACCTCAATGCTTTCTCTGACAGTACGTATTAAATCTGTAAAAACAACCATATATGGTAATTGCATTAGGTGCACTCTAAGACTTTGTACTTCAGCCACATTACCAAGTAATCCCATCATATTTTTTAATAATTCTTCTTTACGAGAGTATTGCTGTAAAAATAATATTATTCATAACATAATTATTTTTATTTGATAATTACTTAATAACAAGTTAGAATAATATTATATACCTTCACACATTTATAGAATAGTAGCATGCCATTTTCTTCAAAAAATCGTTGACAATTTATAGGAGTTTCATCAGTCACGTTCCACATAGTTGACCAAGCTACTTCCATAACATCATCAAATGTTCTAGATTCAACTCTGTATTTAATTAGTTCAAGCATTATCTTTATACAACCGAGATTGCCTAATAAACGCTTTTCTCTGCCTGTTACTTGACATGCTAGGGTATTTAAAAGAAATATTCCAATACGTTGAATATAACTTTCCTGTTGTGCGTGTTTAGCTAAATGCAAAAGTAGTTTTACCAATGTTTCATAGTG
This sequence comes from Tetragonula clypearis, assembly GCA_010645135.1. Classification (NCBI taxonomy): domain Eukaryota; kingdom Metazoa; phylum Arthropoda; class Insecta; order Hymenoptera; family Apidae; genus Tetragonula; species Tetragonula clypearis. Next base: position 22,337 of record WIUT01002294.1, on the reverse strand, counting down.
TGACATCTGATGAAACGTAAATAAGAGTTAGCAATATTTCTTAAAATGTATTAGATAAATAAAATAATGTTATTGCTATAAAATAATACATACTACATCCTGTGGTAATCGAAATTGGAATAATGTTAGACAACCATTGCGCATCATAGTTTCTTCATTTTTATGAATACTCATTCCAACAAGAAGAGTACGGACAATTCTTTTTTTCAATCTGGCTTCTAATTCGCCTTTTTCTTTCATTTTCACAATATAAAACAATGCTGCACTGTTAAATATAAACAATATGCATACTAAATTTTTTTAACATATATAATAAATTTAAGCGTGCAGAAATCATGTCAGATATAATTAAATACCTTCCAGATATTTGTATATCTTTTTGAGTAGGATATTTCTCCATTGCTTCTAATACTGCACAAAGTGCTTGATCCATTCTATGACAATTTTCATATCTGTACATATGATATAAATCACTTATTACTTTTAACATTAAATCCTCTTTATTATTCATATAAACATGAGCTGCGACCAATATTTGATCTTCATTTGCGTTTCCTGCAATCTAGAATTTTAAAGAGTAGAATAAATAATAATAAGTTATGCAACATTATTCTATACTTGTTATAAAATATCGATTTATTTACCAATTTTGCTGGGATATTACGTCGTCTGCAAGGTGCATCATTTGCTCCGTAGAGTCCTAAAAATTGTAAAGGTCTATCTACTCTTGAAACAAGACCTGGTATGTCACAAAGATTATTATTATATATGTCAGAGTAGAAAGAATGTTCAACTGTTTGTATTCCACGATCTACAATTTCTATTCCTGCTAGATTTGTACCACTAATATCTAAAGAAGTTAGTTGAGGCAAACCATTGATTATATCAGACAAGATTGTATTAGGATTTGCAAATATTCCATCCTCTGGATTAATTTGAGATATATCCAAATGCCTGATTTAAAAAATATTGAATTAAAAAATTTGAATACAACATTTCATTCTATCATATTAAAGATAAATAAATAGTTACCTTAAATTTTTCAAATGACATATATTGCTAACAAAAGCTTGCGCTTGAGAAATAATTTTAATATTATATAAAACTAAGGATACTAAATTGGGAATCAAATGGAAAAAATCAAATGTGCCCACGTCAAAACTATTGGACAAATCTAAATTTGTTAAATTTGTTAATCCAGCCAAGAGCATGTTATATTCTGAGGCACAAATTGGAACATATTCTAAAGCCAAGGTCCTTAAATTTGGTATTTTAAATACATATCCTTGTTTCTGGTATGCTAACAATTAAAAAAAACATATACATATATTAATTTTATTGAATACTATTAAATAAATACATAAGTAATCTCTCTTATACGTTATTTGTTCTTTACGATACAATTAAATGCAAATATTGATAATTAGATGTTCTAAATATATTAATCATTAAATTTCACGATAATACTGTATTTCATTCATAATATAAATAGCTTGTACTACCCTAATGGTAGTAACAATATCTATTTTTATCATAAATTACACATAATTTTAATTATTAATAATTACTAGAAAAATCTTTACAAGTTATAAGATACTAGATGTCTCAATAAAGATTTATATTAAAACTGCAATACATATAGTTATACTGAAATAAAAAATAGACAACCAAATGTTCTTACCTAAAAGTTTTTCTGGAATGATCATAGAAGTTCCACGGCATACTAAAGTATGTAAATTTTCTGCATTTGCATTTATGTAGTCAATAGATAAATTTGTTAAATTAGGGCAGTCTGTTAATTCTAATCTCACAAGTTTATGATTTGTAAGGATCTGTACTGAATCATCAGTTATATTGGATCCTACAACTTTGACGCGTTTAAGTTTGGTTATCCATACATTTTTGAAAATCGTGAAGAAACGATCGTGATCTTCGTCTGGATCGTTTCGTAAAACGTATTCAATAAGTTTGTCGCATATCTCGCTTGGGAAAACCACTCCTTTCAAAAGATATCGGTAGTCATGTTCATCCCTTACCGAGATAATGTCCAAATTTTTGCAGATCACTTGGAAACATAATTCTGTAAGAGATTCTGGACCTATGTATTGATCTAAATGAAATAAGTCATCAAAATCCGCCATTCTTTACGGCAATTTAAATAAATTGCGTAAAAAGGCTCATAAGAAAATCCTAGCAACAATTACGCAATTTCAACTGTCAAATACGTTAAAATGCATCAGCTGGACATTAGTGCATAAAATTGGTTATAGAACAAGTCCCTTTTTTTTATTAATGTTTCCTCGTTTTGTTTTGGTTAGAAAACAAAATCATTACATATTTGGTCGGCACAATATCAAATCACTCACAAATGAGTCCAAAACGAATGTATTCACTCTAGATGTTTAATGAAATTTACTCAACAGCAAGCTGATGCGCAACTATGTACGTCTTCACGCTTGTAATTTTGACATTTTACTTGACTACCGTAGTGACGCTGTTCCTGAACACTTGAAGAACGGTGATCAACATTTATTTAGATTTAGTTGACTATCCTGTAACGCGCGAAATTTTAAATTATAATCTCCGCATTCTAATTTATTCGAATTTTAATAACAAACAGGAAGCATTAAATATATTACAAAATAAAGGAATAAACGAAATCGATGGTAAATTTTTATTTCACAATCTTTCAAAACTTAGTATAGTATTACAAAATGTATGCTTAAATATAACACTCATCACATGTATAAATACTCGTAAAAATTATTAACTTGAATATACAAAATATAATAAATATTTATATTTATGATCCACAGGCCATGCATGCATCTCCATTTTCGCGAGAGCATGCGAGTACAGCATCTATGCTTTCGTTGCTTTGATTTTGTAACCATCCACTTTTTGAAGAATTGAGTTCCTCGTCATTACTACTTTCAGAATTAGTAGCTAGACAAGGCTTAATAGTATTTGCGTTTCGTAATTTTGATTTATCGACTGTGAATTGAAGAGCATTTACGGCCGGTTTTGTCCTTAAATAATACATACCAGTTTTTAAACCCTGCAAGGGTTTTCACGTCAGTAAATTAAAATAAAGTTTTATTAAAATAATGTAGAAAATAATAATAAAAATGAAGAATATTTGCCATTTTCCATCCATAAAAATGCATTGAAGTCAATTTTTCTGTTGTTGGTTTAGCCATATGAACATTTAATGACTGTGATTGATCTATAAATGCACCTCGATCTGCTGCCATTTTTAAGATTATTTTTTGTGGTATTTCCCATACTGTTTTATAAAGCATTTTCAGATCACTTGGTATACGTTCAATATTCTACGAAATACATATTAATTAAAAACAATTTTTTAGTGCATATATTAGTAACTATGCATTTTTTCAACTTATACAAAGTATCTACCTGTATAGAACCGTTGTTTGCTATAATTTCATTTTTCATGTCCTCATCCCAAAGATCTTTTTCAGTTAGATCTCGCAATAAATGAGGGTTTACAATTTGGAACTCTCCAGACAAAACTCTTCTTGCATAAATATTACTGGTATATGGTTCTATGGATTCGTTATTTCCTAAAATTTGTGCAGTAGATGCTGTTGGCATAGGTGCAATTAGCAAAGAATTTCTAACTCCATGTTTAGCAATTTTTTCTTTCAAAGTTATCCAATTCCATAAATTAGTTGGAGTAACATTCCACATATCATATTGTAAAATCTGAAAGTCCATAAATAATCAGTGTATCGTACTATATTAATGCTATTGTTTTGCATTAATGCACATTATTTTTATACATATTTTACTCACTCCTTTACTGACTGGACTACCTTCGTAAGTTTCATATGGTCCTTTCTCTGCAGCAAGTTCACAGCTAGCTTCTAACGCACCATAATATAGTGTTTCAAATATTTGAATATTAAGTTTTTGTGCTTCCTCACTTTCAAACGGATATCGCATTAAAAGGAACGCATCTGCGAGACCCTGAATTCCAATCCCTGAAATATATATGATAAACATTTTAAAATACTCAAATTTTATATTTCATATTTTACATAACAGAAATACCTACCTATAGGTCTGTGTTTAAAATTTGATGTTTTCGCTTGTGGAACTGGATAATAGTTAACATCGATAATCTTATCTAGATTACAAGTAACAATTTTTGTCACTTGCAAAAGTTTTTGAAAATCAAATGTTCGATTAATAGGATTTACAAACATATTGACCGCAATTGAAGCTAAATTACATACAGCGATTTCATCTGGACTGGAAAACTGTACGATTTCTGTACACAAATTACTACTTTTGATCGTTCCTATATTTTGATGATTTGATTTACGATTACAGTGATCTTTATAAAGCATATAAGGAGTTCCTGTTTCAACTTGAGCGACAAGAATAGCTGTCCATAAATCTCTAGCTTGAATCTGACGTTTATATCTTTTCTCATCCTCGTATCTAACAAATCAGTTGTCAATATTTAAAATCACCAATAAATATTACTATGTATTATTAATATAATTTAATTTAATATACCGCGTATAGAGAGCTTCAAATTCTTCGCCCCAAACGTCAGGTAGACCAGGAGATTCATGTGGACACATTAAAGACCATACACCATTTTCCAAAACTCGTTTCATAAAAAGATCAGGTATCCATAGAGCATAAAATAATTCTCTTGCTCTATGCTCTTCCTTACCTGTTAATTATCAGCATATATGAAATATAAAATATAATTATTAAAATGGATAATCACAAAATCTTTCAAAATAAAAAGATGAGCTTACCGGTATTTTTTTTAAGATCTAAAAATTCAAAGATATCTGCATGCCATGGTTCCAAATATATAGCAAATGCTCCTGGTCTTTTATTTCCTCCTTGATCAACATACCGAGCTGTGTTATTGTATACTCTGATCATTGGAATTAAGCCATTAGATACACCAAGTGTACCAGCTATTGGTGTACCTTTTGCTCGAATACAATGTACATTAAGTCCAATACCACCAGCTGATTTACTAATAAGTGCGCATCTTTTTAATGTATCATAAATTCCTTCAATGCTATCATCACTCATTGTTAGTAAAAAGCAACTGAAAAATATGAGCATTAAATTATCACTTTGAATAAATACACTTTATTTTGATCTTGATAAATATACCTAGACATTTGCTGTCGTCTAGTACATGCAGAAAAAAGTGTTGGAGATGCATGAGTAAAATAACGTTCTGATAAAAAGTTGTATGTTTCTATAGCTTTATCAATATCTTCACCATGGATAGCAACTGCAACTCTCATTAGCATATGTTGTGGTCTTTCAACAACTTTCCCATGTATCTTTAATAAATAACTTTTCTCGAGTGTCTTAAAACCAAAGTAATTATAACTAAAATCTCTATCATAAATTATTGCAGAATTTAATTTATTTGCATTTTTTTTAATGATATCGTAATATTTTTCACTAATAACAGGTCTGCTTTCATTTGAATATTGTTCCCTTACATTATATAAGGACTGTATTACTTCTAAAAATGAAAGAAAATAATTCAAATGAAAATAAAATACCAAAAAAACAACAAAATTGAAACAGAGTATTTCTCTTACCACAAAAACTTTTTTTTGTTTCTTTATGAAGATTAGAGACTGCAATTCGTGCAGCTAATATTGCATAATCTGGATGTTTAGTAGTCATTGTTGCCGCAGTTTCAGCTGCAAGATTGTCCAATTCAACAGTAGTTACACCTGAGTATAAACCACTGATCACACGGAAAGTAATTGCAGACTATAAAAAAATAAAAAATAAAAAATATTAAAAACATAATTTTTATTATTATATAACCTTAACAATATTGTACAAAACTAACAGAAAATAAGTCTTTACTGTATGTCATATATAATAATACAAAATATATTATAACATATGTAATGTATAATTAATAATAATGTATAATTATAAGAACAAATAAACAATTTACTAAGTAAACTTACAGGATCTACATAATCCATATCCAAATTATAACATAATTTTTGAATTCTGGACGTTATTTTGTCAAAGTGAACATCTTCTTTGCGTCCATCTAATGATTACAAAAGTTTAGTATAGCAGTTTGTGTTATCGTGCAATTATATGAAAATTACTTGAAATATCAGAATAATAAAGTTGACAACTTACCGCGTTTTATCACATACATCTTGCCTTTCCCAACCATTTTTGGTATTTTGATTACAATTAATATACGATTATATCGCGATAATTGTTAAAGTCCCTTTCGCCCTTTTTACGTTCGACTAATACCGGCTTTTGGCGGGAAACGGAAGTAGAACACGGAAGCAATTGACCACGTGACATAAAAGTATTATCCTTGGCAGTTTAAATATAAAAGTTTAAAGTTCTTTAATAGCTGTAAATCAATCAAATTTCATATAATATTTAAATAAGTACGCATTTTTCTATCATTGCACACAAAAATCATTAAATTATCTTTTTTAATTAGTATCTTGAGAAGAACATTTTAATAAGAGAAATTATTTTACTCTTTCTATATTGAAATTGCAAATATTTTTGAAATAATACGTTATTTATTTAAGTACGATTGATAATAAGTATTTAAAGATTAAGTCATTTAATGAAATAATTATATATGAATTAATTATATTGTCATATCAATTACAATATTACAATATGGTATACACTAATATTTCAAAATATTTTATTTTAGTTATTAATAAATTTTATATATATATATATATAAAAGTTTTTAAATTATATACTATATATAATATATAACAAGTATATATAATACTTTTATAAAATAAAAATACTGTTATGATGTAATAAGTATTATTCACAGATAACAAGTATCCAAAAATTTGTTTGATAAAATAACATTTGCATTAAAGACATTTTATATAATCTTTGCATTCTTTAGCTTTAATTAAACAAAGACTATTTTGTATCCTTGAAATTGTAGCAATTAACAAGGAGAGAGAGTTTACAAAATGTTTCCGCTTATAATTTTTTTAATTATTATTCTTTATAAGAGACTTCTGTTTTCCATTATATTAATTATATTAATATTTCAATACAATTCCTTGCACTCTTTGATATTATTCTAATTAAATCCCATCATGTTATTCTTGTTTATTCTTATTTTTATTTGTTTCCCCTTTGTGTCTTAAAGTGATACAATATATTGGCTACTTTCATTTTTTTATGTCCATAGATGTTCTGATCGCTTATCGAACAAATCTATGCGATCGTTACTTAATAAATCTGTAATAAATCGTTTTATAAATAAAATAGAATAATAAAACTAATTATAATAAATATCCAATTATATCTTAATTTCGAACAAGTTGATGATACATGTGCCTACCATGAAATCAAGATCAAGTGTAGTTCTAGTGCATTTTAAATGTACTCTTGAAAGAAGAGAACAATTCGCGGCCATCGGTGTGGTCAATCGGTTATTAGCGAACTCGGTGCTCTCTCACCATTCAGATAGTGCACCTAAATATAGAGTGACACTGTGGCACTAATTTGTTGAATGGAACGATAGGTGTGTTGGTGCTTGGGGGACTGAACGCCATTATGGGGTAGATCTGTAGGGCACAGTAGAAATCTCAACACTCACCGTCCGTGAGCGCGATTTGTGAACGTAACGACACGGGCCGACATACGACACGCTTCATCAGTTTCTTTTCACTAACGACGTTTTATCCGACTATTATCGATATATCGGTGCAGTGGAAACCGCAATTCATACCTACTCTTGTAATCTGTGCACGTACGTACATTGTTTGAACTGTATGGAAATAGAGAAATATCTTTTCTATATCTCAGTCATTATGACCATCGATAGACTGTCATATGCTACTTGCTCAATGATTATGTTGTGTCAATATGACATTACGTTATGTGCTCTTCGATTAGAAGCTTTTGAATGACTTTTTTTAGTATTTTCCATTTTGGTTCTTCTTCTTATTGTTTTCTCTTCCTCTTTATACGTAAAAAGTATTTCATAGTTACTGTAATACAGTATAAGAGACATTTCAACAGGAAACATTAACAGCAGGACTGAAATTTAAATTTTTCCTTTAAAAAGATAAACGAATTTGTTATTACTATTTTTTTAATGTACCTACGCTTGTGTGAAATACTTATTCTTTTTCAATATCGTTTATTATTTTCTTTTATCCTTATTTATACTGTAAATTTATGACGTTTACTGTTTTATTTGTATATCAATATAATCGTTGGGGATGATAGTAACATTGACTGAAAATATCCTAAAGATTCATTTATCTTCATTCATTCAAGTCACTATACAATTGAGCTTATTACACAATTGAAGTGTAGAAATTGTAAATTGTTTTATACCGAGGATGGTATCATTAAAAGGACATTGCACCCATGAATAATTCGTTAATGATCGTCGATACAGCAGTTTGTTTACACTTAAAAGTTGGACAAATCTTCTTATATGTTTCCCAGTTGTAACTGGACATTTATCAAGCGCGGATTGAGTATACTTGAGACGGAACGACAAAATTGCCGATGAATAATTTCCTACCTCCTACGTGATAAATTGAAAATTTAAATCTGGATGATTTTATTATGGCGAGACGTTCGCCGATCGCATAGTTCGTTGTTCCACGTGATGATCTTCGATGACATCGTTTCTTTCGCCGATGATTGATCTAAAATAGGACAAGGTTGTCTGATGGGAACAACGTTTGACAAACATGATTCCCGGAAGTGGCTCGTTGTCTGTCATCCATCATCATCAAGACCCTTGTGCAAAAGTATCTCACGTAACTACGACGACTGCTGAATAGTCGAAGTTCTTCAGAATCGAAATGATCATCTTTCGCTTATTATATGTTAAAACTTGTTTCGCGTTCGCAATTCGCTTTTAATTGAACACAATGCAAGAAATTAATCTTTAGCGTTTTAAAGCAGAACCCAAGATCTGAAACAGTAAAATACAGATATATTCGGCGTATATTCGGAAAAATTCCGCTAAATCTAAGGAACCAGAGAGAAAGAAAATTGTTTAAAAATTTATTTTTGTTTACAGACTAAAATAAGAATTAATAGGATGAGGTGAATTCGATTTACTTTGTACTTCGGACAGAAAATAATGCCTTCGAGCGGATCTTCTAAAGTATCCAAGGTAGATAGGTCCACTAGTCCTCTGCCATGTAGGCCTGCGAATCCTGTTCAAGAATTAAAAGCTTTGTTTGCTGAACCACCCATAAGAGTTTCAAATGGCAGCAAAGAGCAAGATTTTCGTTTTGAGGCAATTCAATGCTTGCAATCGTCGGCTTTTAAAGAAATCAAAACATTGCCGGATCGAGGAACGTGGAGCAGCAAGGTGAAGTTTCACAAAGCATTCATGTAGATTGTAACAATAAAAATTTCTAACGAATAAGACACACACGTACACACATATTACGATTAACAATTAATTATTAACGTCGAATTGGTTTTGTTTGTTTCAAGATCGAATTCATCCTCTCTGTAGTAGGGTTGGCTATAGGATTAGGAAACTTATGGCGATTTCCTTACCTCTGCTACAAAAATGGCGGTGGTGCTTTTATGGTTCCTTATTTTATCGCTCTTGCACTTGCCGGAGTACCCATGTTCCTAATGGAGTTATCATTAGGCCAGATGATGACTATAGGAGGGCTAGGTGTCTTTAAAATAGCTCCGATTTTCAAAGGTCTATATCTATAATTACTTCCTTAAAATATTTGATTACTATTTTATTATTAAAATTTTTCTTTTCATAAAACAGGCATTGGATACGCTACTTGCGTACTTTCCTGTTGGACGAATATATATTATATCATTATATTGGCATGGGCACTTTTTTACTTTTTGGTTTCCTTACGAATTGGTATAAAAATAAATGATAATTAATAAGATTGCATGTTAATAAATAAAATGTTTTTCTTTAAATGTTAGTTAAATTACGTGCACACAGATGTGCCATGGAGAACATGCGGCAATCCTTGGAATACACGTTACTGCCTCACTTCTTCAGAACGTTTAGAAGCGTTATGTTGGCCCGAAGACGAAGATACGATATGCTCTACTTCGATTGGTAACTTAAGTCACACTCTGCTGAGAGATCCAGTGAAAGAATTTTGGGAGTGAGTTTGTACGATACAAGAAAAAACTATTATATATATTTTTTACTCTATTTGGATGTATCGCTCTTGTTTTTAAAAGGAGGCGTACTCTTCAAATTTCTGATGGTATAGAAAGCGTAGGTTCAATAAGATGGGAACTAGCAGGTACATTAGCTGTCGTGTGGATCATGTGTTACTTTTGTATTTGGAAAGGTGTGAAATGGACTGGAAAAGTAAGATTCCATAATTACTCATAATTTATAAATAAAGACGATTTGCAATTAATGTTAATTTCTATATAGGTTGTGTACTTTACATCGTTGTTTCCATATGCATTATTAGCAGTTTTATTGGTACGGGGATTGACCTTACCAGGAGCAATGGAAGGTCTGAAATATTATGCAACGCCAAATCTTTCAAAACTCAGTGATCCCGAAGTATTAGATATATTTCCTTTCCTATCTTTTCCCTCTTCTTAATTCTATAAGTCTGTAAATAATTTAACAAATGTTAATAGGTATGGATCGATGCGGTGACGCAAATATTTTTTTCTTATGCACTGGGTCTAGGTGCATTGGTTGCGCTTGGAAGTTACAATAAATTTAATAATAATGTTTACAAGTGAGTAACGTACATTTTATTATCGCGTTTGTTGGTACTTTATTATCACGAAAAGATGGTACTTTTTTTCAGGGACGCACTAATCGTTTGTACAGTGAATTCATGTACCAGTATGCTTAGTGGCATTGTTATATTTTCTGTGGTTGGTTTTATGGCTCATGAACAACAAAAACCCGTAGCGGATGTAGCAGCCTCTGGTAACTATGATCATTAATGTTAAATCGAAATGTGTTTTAATTTTCATTAATATTTTCTTTTTTTTTTTTAATGTTTTAACTAGGTCCAGGCTTAGCTTTCTTGGTTTACCCTTCCGCAGTTCTTGAATTACCAGGATCATCAATTTGGTCTTGTTTATTCTTTTTTATGCTTATCCTTATTGGCTTAGATAGTCAGGTAATTTACAATATTTTAACGAAACGAAAATGAAATGATCGATTATTATGTTTTTGTAGTTTTGTACAGTTGAAGGCTTTATAACAGCCGCGGTCGATGAATGGCCGCGTCTTCTTAGAAAACGAAAAGAATTATTCATAGCAATTGTATGCTTTATCTCGTATCTTATCGGCCTTTTTTGTGTTACTGAGGTAAGTAGGTAAAATTTAAATTTCATCATTAGATATAAATCGATCACGGAAAAAGGTATTCTTGTAATTCTTTTAGGGAGGAATGTATGTTTTTCAACTCTTGGATTCGTATGCTGTTAGTGGATTTTGCCTATTGTTTTTAATGTTCTTTGAATGTATTTCTGTCTCGTGGGCATTCGGTGTAAATCGGTTTTACGATGGAATTCGCGACATGATCGGTTATTATCCATGTTGCTGGTGGAAAATATGTTGGACATTTACTACTCCTGCCATTTGTGTGGTAAAACAATGATTGTCCTATATACAATTCCTTGGTCCTTAATATACAATTTTGATGACGTCTAATTAAAATAAATTTTTAATTTAGGGAGTTTTCACATTCAACATAATTAAATTCGTTCCCGTAAAATATCTTACGTATGAATATCCATGGTGGAGTCATGTGTTAGGGTGGCTTTGTGGTCTTTCTTCGATGTTATGTATTCCCGGATATATGATTTATATCTGGTTTACAACACCTGGAACTATTTCTGAGGTACATTAATTAAATGCAATTTTCTTTTCAAAAATCTTTAGTTCCGCAAAATTTTTATATGGTATTTTCTTTCCAGAAATTCCGAAAATTAATAAGAATAGAAGATGACGTTGCCGCTTTACGAATGAAATTAAATCCTAAAAAAGCTGTCGCTATCAGTGCAGATCTCGAACTATAAGTGTCATTGTACCTTTATTCGACATCCATCAATGATTCAAATGTGTTCTTTGCAGTGTATGACTGGGCAGAAGCATGATTTCAAATGTTAAACAGTATCACATCATATATTCATATCCATTATAACCATTTATCACAAAAAATTAAAAACTTAGTGGTTGTATAAAGTGAAGTATATTGACAATAATAAAATGCAAAATAGTCTTACATGGAAAATATATAAACAGACGTATGACGAAAATCCAATTAAGATAAAATAAATATTTTTATTTGTTATAATTTACAATGATATCAGATTTAGCTACTGTAAACAATTAAATGTATACGCTAGATTTAATTATTTTGAAATTTTATATTTATTAACAAACATCAAATTTATAGCTTAAAAAGGAGAAAAAGAATTACTCTAATTTGTATATTTATATACATAATTTATATAAAAGAATTAATTAAAATATTGAAATTTATTTTTCTCTATTTTGCATTTCTTTAATACGTCCAATAAGTTGTTCCTTCCATTGTTCTTCTGATATAGCTTTTGCCCATTCTGGAATTGCTGTAATTGGTAAAGTAAAAGATGCCATCATAGATTTTACTTGATTGATTTTATCTGCATCCATATCTATATTGGACCGATTGTGAGGCGATGACCAAACTTCTATTGTTTCCGACATGGAATCCTATAGGGAGTGTAAAAATTAAAATTATTAAAAATACTGAAAAACAAATATAATTACATTTTTCCTTAAATCTAGAAGAATACATACATTCTGTGATTCTAATATTGGGGATCTTAATGTTTGATTAGATTCACCTGCATTAGTTATCCATTCATCATCCTAAGAAATAAAGAAATAAATGTAATGTAAATACTTATTATATATAAATGAAATATTATTAAATAATAGACATACTTCGTCTTCATACAACATTGGATCACTATCTGCAGGAATCTGAGATAATGGTACATATCCTGCCATTCCTATATCATCATCTTCGCTATCTGATGCATTTATTCCTCTATCAAGAGGTAAATTTGGTACATTTAATGATTCCTCAACAGGTTCTTGTGTAGGATCAGGAGACATTGTGCATCACCTGTTTCTTGTATTTACAAAGTCATTTCATTCAAAACCAAGCATTTCTAACCTCACTTTTGCGTACACCATTATTTTTCAAATTAAAACATATTTATGTTTTTCATGCAACAAGATAAAAGTAGAAATTGTATAATTAAACTACTTACCTCAATATTTTTAAATCAAATAAATTACAAATGTGAATAAATCTGTGACAATACAAAAAAATCTGACAGTTCACAGCTGATTTGCGTTCTTTGTAGTTTACTATCTTATATCTGCTATTCAAATGAGCTTCTAATTTAAAGACAGTAATCAAATATCAATGTTTTTTAATATTGACTAAATATCAAATGAATTTTAATATGAAAAGTGTAATACATTTCTATTTATTGTGTTCATTCAAATTTTTACTTAAATATTGATTGTACTGCACTTTTTTGATTTAAACAGCGCACATGTTCAAATATATTTCACTCGAAAATAATTTATAATTCATATTTGTAAATATTACTTAATGAATATCACTGAATATTACAACTAGTAATACTTAAGAAATATGTATATATTCTATAACGTAATTAGATATTTATTTAAAATCGAATAAATTAATTTTTGTTTAATTAATTTTCTTTGGTTTCCTTCGCGCGCTTAATAGTTCGTAAATTAATTATTAAATTAATGCACATATTAATTCATTATAACAAAATGAATCATTTTTGTACTATTTCCATTTAGATTTAGAAAAAAATAAAATTTATTGCAATAATAATTTATATGTTTTATAAATATCACATTAAATATTTTATATTAATTCCGTATTGGAAATTCGTTAAATTTAAAAATATACTATTGTAAAGAGAAATTATAAAGAGAACTGTAAAGGGAAATCGGTGTAATAATGATTAGAATAATGCAAAATAAGAATTAATTTAGAGTACAAAATTAAAAATATTGTAAATAAAGAAAGATAATGGTGATGAAAAGAAGGATAAAATTCAATGATGAGTAAAATGTGATCTCTCGTTATTCTAAGAAAATTAGTAATCATGGACAAAAACTAAAACGGTTAGAAAATATGGGCGTGATTAAATTTACCAGAAGACCTCAGCTTTCTTACATCTGGCTGACTAAATTTATGAAGATATGACATATGTACATGTATAACACATGCATGTACATATATCCATTTAAAATATGCAGACAACTATTTTTGTAGTTTCATCACGATGCTTCTTTATATTTGTTAGTAATTATAACATTCATTCAAATTAAATATCTATATATTGATAAGATATAACGATTCTTTATTATATGAAATGTGGTTTGAACTAAATTACATCAAAATATCGCATAAAAACATAGAATTAATTCAGTTCTGTAAAATAACGTCATTATATTTTTTTACATTAATACACATTTCAGTAATTTCTCTCAATGTATTAATGTCTAAAATATTCCTGATAACAAAAGAGTAAATTGATGCACCAACTTCGATGTTATTTCTTTAACAAATAGCAAATGTTCTGTCAGAAGCGGTTTACTCAGCTCAAAGCTTTGCGAATCATCAGAATAAATTCATCGTGTTCATTTCACTTCAAGGCCGATAGAGTCGCAAAACTGCGAAATGGAATACTGAATCATGAATGAACAAAAAAACACGGGTTTAGACAGCTTGCTCGAGAGGTCACGTCTCAAACGTTCAGGCTGGCTCGTCTGATCGTCTAAAATAAAAAGAAGAAAGGGAAGAAAAAATAGGTAAAGATGGCCGATTGAACGTGATTCAGCGGTTGGCGATGTACGCCCCGAAACCGACCGGTCTCCTTCTTGGTTCCGGGAATCCGTACTCCGCCAATCGGACCTTTAGCATCAGCTCCATTCACGAACAGTGTTCATCTGGAACGTGACGATATAACCTGTGAAATTCAACGACAAATCTACATCGATCGTATCTATGCGCGTACACGTACGTGAAAAGTTGAATACGAGTAATAATCGGTGTGAAAAACAGTTTTTTTCGTGTCGGATGTGTTGTTTCATCTTGAGCGTAGAGATCTTTTTTTTATATATATATATAACGTAATAAAGACTATTTAAGAAATGGATCAGTTTAGAGAAGATCCGATCGTGATTGAAATCACTCATTTATTATTCAGTTAATTTATTAGAGAGAACATTTCTGATGAATTAATTATACCTACCTTATATATGCACACATGCACATCGTAATGTGTATAAGTATGCTTGTCCTTTTACATCTATAAGAATAGCTGTTACAAAGAAGTATTCAAAATATAATATTTCCAAACAGTTTCCAACAGATTTCACTCACGGCAACTGAAATTGTTTCATCATATTGCGTAACATTCGTCGAGATGTTAAGATTACAAAAGATTAGAATGAAATCTTTTCCGTACGTTTTTAAAAACATCTTCACATCGACGTATTCACGTAATAATTATATTCTCGCAGAAACGCACGTTCGAGTTCTTAATGAATCGTTCGAATCTTGAAGAGCAACGAGTCGAATTGAAAGGCACAGCTCATAAATTTACATATGAAGCGAAACATTCCTTTTTCACGGCAATTAAATGCCTTCGTATAACTTATTCTAAGAAAACAAGCAACTTCTCGAAATCGATAACATTCGATATTTTCGCGAACTGATGTTAAGTAACACTTCGAAACGTTTTTGATCGGTTGATGAAATTATCCAAGTCCTGCATCCGAGGAAATGAATAGTCGGCCAGTGAATAGTCCTTTTCATCCGGTTTCTCGTACAGAACTGCCGCAACATGCAATAACATCAACAGTACTGTAAGGATTCACCGGAGAAATCGACGAGCCTCGATGACGCATGTGGCTCGTTTCAAGGAAACGCATGAATCGACCGATGTGGAAATCACGCTAAATTCAACAGTAGTTACCTGCTACCTTACTACACGTGAGAGTATTTTTGGACGAAGATAATTTGCGAGCACTCTTGAAAAGTGGAAGCGACTAAAATTTAATACGAAAGAAACAAACATATAGTGAAACTTTTTTTTTTTTAGAAAAATACTCATACTCAATACGCATCCGTATCTGAAGGGAAATAAAATAGACATAGTCGATCTTCAAATAAGAAATCAGGTTGAAGAATGGATACAAGTTAAAGATTAAATTAAGAGGACGTGTTTTGAAGTAGGTATTATCTACACTTCCAAGGATATAAATCCTGAAATATCAAGCGATTCGTATAATCGGCATACATATCGATGTTTTCTTATATACTCGAAATGAATCATGGACAGTTTGCGAAGATCTCAGTCACATTTGCAGGTCGTAAGGAAATGAGAACGCAGGACAATTTTCTCAAAGACGAAACGAAAGATCATACCGAAGGCGAATTTAAGAGTGAATGATTTCCGTATAACACGCAAAATTCCACGTTCAAAGAAGAGCTTTTAAGCATAGGATATAAATCTACAGGATCAAATGTATAAAGAGTCCAACTTACGAATGACGTGTATCAAGGTACGTGAATCCAGAGAAAAATGAATGATTTGACGACATGTTGGCGAGCAAACTTGAAAATTATGACATCGATTACTTGTGACGACGATATGGAGTCAGAACCGGTGATGGTTCCGTTTGGTAATTATTCTGATTTGTTTTGCACGATGAAATCGACAAAGATTCTAGAAAATATTATGTTACTTAGATCCGTCGGAATGGAACTCGAGTCACGTCGCATCGTGGATTTCATGGTGCAGCAAGATGTTTTCTATAAACCCAGCACCCCCTAGAGTGAAATTTCCATCAACTGGCAAAGAATTATTAAAATTATCGTACGATTATTGGCAAGTTATCCCTGGTGGAAAAACTTTAGCCCGACACCTGGGTTATCTTCGATTCCAGGCAACCGGTATACAAACGCCGCATTTGTTGCAAAAGGAGAAAATTGACGGTAAGTGATCAGAATCGTGATACGTGAAAATAACAGAAATCTGCCAGCTTTTCTATTCATATTTTCCATTCATGTCATTTTTAAGACAAAGACTTTAGCGAATAAACTTTATTATTGATCATTATTGTATGAACGTGTTATTAAAAAGTGTTAGCTTGATCTACAAATGTGAGCTGTGTAAAATTTGTTAAGATATCTATTGCTACAGAAATAGATAAAACAATGCCTCGTTTAGATTGTATCTTCAATTGTGTTCGTAAAAATATGAGTAGACTACATTATAAATATTTGTACGCTTTTTTTTGTTAAATCCAAAGTTAGAAATTAACGTATCGGGATCATTTATTATAACGCGTGAAAGTAGGTGTAAGCATTACGGATAGAATTCTCGCAGTAAATCCAAATGACAAGCGATTCATGGAGCTTAGGAAAGGTTAATAGGGGGTCCAGGTCGGATTGAAAGTGACCGGAAGAGGCTAACCGTTCCCCAGGGTAGATTCTAGTCCACTCGCGCAACACTTCGACCTTATCTTGGGCTTTAACGAGGGCGCGATCTATTAGAGATAAGGAGGGTCCGGCAGGAAAATAAATATGGTAGACGATAATAGCCTCGTTCCTCTCTTCATTCGTTTCTATCCATCTCGAACTTAACATCCAGCTTAACGAGACGAAGAGACTCTGATAATAATTTGTATTATCAATACTCCATCTGTCCAATCTTAATCTGTCTCCTCCATGATTTTCTCGAAATCCTAGATAACAAATCGATCGATCCAATTGAACTTCAAAGTAGCTTCAAAGAATTCAATCATCCAATACGAGAACTTGCAAAAATAGAAAGCGCGGGGAAAAAAAAGAGACGCGTGAAGACGCGGAGAGGCAAATCTGAAAAGCAAAAAAAGTGAGTAAGTAAGTACTTATCTCGAAGCTGGTTTCACAGAAGCTTGAGCAAAAGTTATTCGCGTCGCAGCGCGCGAGCAAAGAGCAGAAGCTAGAAGATGATGATACGGCAGCGGCGAAAGAGAGAAGAAAAAAAGCGATTCACCTTTTGGCCGACGACGGGGCGAAAAGCGAGAAGAGGCAGAGTCTTGGCAGTGTAAGCCTCCGAGATATATTGTCCGTTTGAATAACGTTGTAGGTGCTCTTGGGGGCACACTCCGCGCCCGGCAGCCGCCGTTTATTAAACGAATCAGTGTTATCGTGGTGAGAGAGCTCTCATGAATAAACCATCGAGTGTTTAGGACGGCGGAAAGGTGGTGGTACCGCCACCCTCGGGTTACGGCCTCGCAGTAACCGCTACCACCCTTCTCCTTTGCCATCTACATTGTCAGGGGAGGGGATAGCAAACTCTAACAGGCTAGGGATGGTAAGCTCGCCACGGGGTGCGGCTATATTGTTTTCTTGATGAGCGCGAAACATCCCCCGAATCTCCCGCCGTATACAGGATAATTTCACGCGACGTCGCATAACTGAAAACACTTTGAAACCTCTATCAGTCGGAGTCAACACCCACCGACAAATGTCATTAGTACCTATACCTATATTTAACTGTAGCTCTCGTTCGTTTTCGGTTTGCGCAGTCGATCGAAAATGACTTCTATTCGAGTAAGATCTAAAATGTCTGGTGAACGACGAGAAGCGTTGCTTGAATTTCTCCGTTTTGATTTGAGGTAAAATCCTCTTTTTTTCATCTTTGTTGCACATTGATCGTGGCTGTTAGAAACTGTTTTCGTCAACTTCAACGTTTGAAGCGTGAGTGATCAAACTCGCGCGAAATTTTTTTCTCTTGTCAGGAAAATCAAATTGAACCAAAAATCAAAGTATTCTCAGGGAAATCTATTAGTATGGAAAGCGTTGCCAGGGAAAAATTCCAAATGAAAAGAAAAAGTGAAAGTGTTTAAGAATTTGAATTTGATTATCAATTTCAATATCTACATATTTAGGACAATGAGAGTGGTATAGTACAAACGTGTGAAAGTATTTCGTTCACGGGAATCGGAGTGGGGGCGATAAGGGATGAAATCACCGGGGGCAAAGGTCGCTCAGTTACTCTCTGTCCTCCGTCTGGTGCGTTTTATTCTGCTCGTATCCACGTTTTATCACACACGATACACGATCTGTGCGTGTGTACAATTTGTGCGTATAAAATACGTGAACCATGTGGTTTATCCTTTTTTTTTATTATTATTATTTTCAATTGGGTACTCGATAACCATTCAAGATCGTATCCGTCATCGCGGGAAAATTTTAAATCTGAATCCTCAAATACACAATATTACAATGCAGTGCCTATATAATATTGTTTCTCAATTTTACTGGAACAAAATGTTAAACGCGATTAAATAAAATAATAAAAAGAAAGAAGGAATATTCGAATATTCGTGTTCATCTTGACTTGTGCAATATTTTTGTGAATCGAAACGTATCACGGTATTTTAGTCTGAATCAATTCAAGTATTTTTATAATAGAATTTGTTATGAAAAGAATCATTTATAGATATCAGTCTTCGAATTTCTGGCAAATTATCTTGAAATTAAATTCTAGTTAATATTGAAAAGACAGATTAAACAATAAAGAAAGATGGTATTCGTAATACGTACTTTCGTAATGAGATTAACAACGGGCCAGCCGATCACCGTTGTTCACGCGGTGAATGATTAGGCTCACGATATAGTTGAACGCGTTATGTGGAGAATTCAAACACATCCGTTGCATCTTCAGCAGGACAGCAGATTCCATCCTTCGGCAGCTGCCATTCTTTACAACGGTATCTGTCCACACGTAGCTCTAACTTTCTTATTAAATTGAATTAAAAATTTGAAGCGAAAGGAAAAGAAAGAAAGATAAAAGCTTGTTGTCTAGCTATCCTCCTTGAAACTTTCATAGTTTAAAAAAGAAAATTTAAGTTACTCAAAACTTTGTTTAATATTACATGCTAATATTGTAATAATTAATTTCATTGTTAATTTAAATAATTTTCATAAATATTTTTCGTAATCGTTGGAATTGACTTGAAGTGACATAATTTTGGAATAATATGATTTTTTAAGTTACAACATAACTATTTTACTGGAATTACACATTCCTTAATTAGACAGAAATGTCAAATTAATAAATACTCCCTAAATATTTGTATGTCTGCAATATTTGCATAGCAGCAGTAATCGAGAATAATTTTGAAAGTTCTGTCGATTCGCCAATATTATTATTAATTGGCAAATGATTATTCAAGTAAATCGTAATATCGTCAAATCCTATGAATCTCCCCCCCCCCCCCACGTACCTACCAAAATTCTTCCTTATTTGAAATTCCGACTTGGGAAGAAATTCACAGACAAAAAACACTGTTGAAATAAATATGAGATAAGTGAAATACATTGAAAAACAGAGAGAAAATGACAAGCAAAAGATGATCGCAACCATCACTATTCTCTCAAGGTTTCAACGAATCGACCTCGAGGAAGTGAAGGTCTGTCGGTGCATGCGTGTTTCTGCTTCTTGTTCGTAGAGAGGTTCAGCCTCCTCCAACGAACTTGCTCCCTGATTGGATCGACAGCTGGAGCTGTGGGTTCCGGGGCGGTCGGAGGCGGACAAGTTCAACTCTGGCAATTCCTGCTGGAGCTGCTTTCGGATTCGTCCAATTCATCCTGTATCGCGTGGGAGGGCTCGAACGGCGAATTCAAACTTACCGATCCGGACGAAGTTGCGCGCCGATGGGGCGAACGAAAGAGTAAACCGAACATGAACTACGATAAACTATCGCGGGCGCTCAGGTAAACACGAAGTTTATCCCATCTCTGTGCTTTATCTTTATTCTAATTGTACGCGGATTTTTGTTAGGCATGACGTTGCAGAGTGTAGCGTCACTGGTCCCTTCCTAACAATTCCTAAGAATTAGAACATTCTAAAACTAACTTAATATTCGTATGATTATAATTAAGAATCATAGCTCTTATCTGTTTCGCAGATATTACTACGACAAAAATATCATGACGAAAGTGCACGGGAAACGATACGCGTATAAGTTTGATTTTCACGGGTTGATGATAGCATGTCAGAGTCAAGCTGGTGTCACGTTAGAGGCATCTCCAGCGAACCGAGGTACAGGCGCCGATTGCCACCCTCATCATTCACATCATACTCATCATCTATATCCGACAGCACCATCGAGTTCGCAACATCCATCAGCAGCTCCACCACCGCCTCCGCCGCCACCGCCACATTATTGTTGGCCTTATCACAGATACTCTCCACCAACGTAGCATAAAGAGTTGGTTGTTTGCCCTTTGTGACAACGTGAACAATTTTTCGAACACCCTATATCAATTCATAAAAGCAATTGTAAATTTTACCATTGTTTTGAAAGTTCCAAAGAATAGATATGAGCTTGCAATACAATTTGAAAAGATAATATAAATTTTAAGCACTCAGCGATAATTAATAATTAGTAGGTTCATCATAAGCGTGCAGTTAATGACTTTTAGTATAAATTAAATGTTAAGTATGAAACAAGTGTGTAATAATTGTAGTTATATTTATTGGTAGGAAAGACTAAAAGTATTGTACATATGATAAAATATTCAGATAAACATATATAAAGCAATAGTGTTTTTTTTTTTTCCGTGTTAAGTTTTAAGTATGTAAGAATTGTATTTATACTTACTGCTTCTATCACGATGTACAGTTTACAAGTAAGATTTTTTTATTTAATACTTTAGAAAAATAAAGTCCAAACAAATATCATAATCATTCGTTCCCTTTTCAAATTCTATCCGAAAGATCGAAAAATTTTACTTACATTGAAATTGTATATGAAAATATAATAAATTTTTAACGTTCTTCGATTTTTATAATTACAAGTTGTTTTACGAATTCTTAGAATTGACACTTTTAACCACTTGCTTTTGATACTTTTACGTGCGACTTACAACTAGAAGAACGACATATATAATAGTGGTTTACATAGTGGTATACAGACATATATACATAGTGGTCCAGGAGAAGTCATTGCAAATGTCATTAAATATAAATCTTTAAATTCGGGGACTATAACACATCATGATTGAATATATATATATATATATAATAACTATAATATATTAAATAAAATAAATATTATTAAATAAATATATATATATTAAAATAAATATTAAAATATAATATATTAATAAAATTAAATAAAATATAATAATATATTAAAATATAATATATTATATATATAGAATATATATATATATTCAATCATG
>WIUT01002293.1:0-24593 GCA_010645135.1 Tetragonula clypearis | reverse complement strand
CGAGATAAAAACGAGAAGGAAGAAAAAATACAGAGAGAGAGAGAGAGAGAGAGAGTTACTTTTGATTTCCGTCAAACTTACATTCCGAATTTTCCGCCAATTTCCAATCGAGACGATGAAATTCATCCCCCATGGATGGAACAAGCAGCAGCGTCGTCTTGTATGGAATGTTACGACGTATGTTGGCTCCTGCGGCCGAGTGCTCCTGTCCTGCGAGGATTCCATTAATTTCGATCGAGGTTACCGGCGAGACTCGTCCTGAATAGTTTCCAGGAATCGCGACGCACGACGAGGATAGTCTGCACGAGTCCTCCCCTGGCACGCGAAATTCCCTGAATGATTTGCCACCGATTAATCAGGCTCGCGGTGTGCAACGATTCGATTATTTAAGTAATTCGAGCATCCTTCGCCGCAGTTGCTCGCGCTGTTGTCGCGTATACGCGGATCGATCGAACGATCGATCGATCGATCGCGAAGTGGCGACGTTAATTGAGGTGGCACAGGCCATCGCGTTTAATGCCAACGAATTGTGATAGTGATCTCGAGAGGAGGGGGGGAGGGAGCAAACGCGCAGCGAATCGAACAAACAGCGTATTAAATGTTTCGATTTTAAACGGGACGCGGCCAGAATAAACGGCTTTTTAAGTAATTGGCTTCGAGTAAATGGGTCCTAATGAATTTTCGTGATGGGTCTCCGTTTGAATTTATCGCTCTCGCGGCGATTTTCGTTTTTTTTTCGTCGAAAACAGTTGACAATGCTTCGCGCTTGCACAGAAATATTTTTAAAAGAAAAGCAACAAGCACTGAACAGTCAAAATCAGGTTTTTGGTCAGAACTAGAATATATTAATTTACACTCGACATTTTAAAACGTATTCACAAACAATTCTAGTATACATCCTGCTTTGCACGTCCGGCGAGAAAGATTTGACGATAACGTATCTTTGTTTTTGTAATGAAAATATCAAGATTTCATTTTGTCCGTAATCTGTGTTTAAATATATAGTATTCATAAACAAATATGTAAGAAAATTTATTAACATTTACTTGGAAAAACTTAAAAAATACGGTTTCATTGACACGAAAACGGAATCTTCAATAATTTCCGAGATATTTGACAAAATGTGTTTCGCATCACCAAGTTTTAGTTTCTTCACTCTTCAAGCATTGCCGATAAAAAAAGATACGAGTCGAATATTTTTTTGAAAACATTCATGCCAAATTTCATCAAAATCGGCGACTCCGACTTCGACTATGTTCTCCTGTTAATAAGATATTTAAAATGCATCATGTTATAGAATATTTTACTTGAATATTATTGCACCGGTGTTGTTTATTTATATTATTTTGTAAAATATTTGTTGCACTTGAAATGTTATGCTTAAAGATAGTTTGGGAAAGATATTTTATATAGTATTATAGCAATTGTCATAGAATTATTATAGAGCATAGATAATATTTAAATAATATTTAAACGTCGAAAATGTTATAATTATTTGGAAAGTTGAGTAAGCCAATATTAAATTTCAACTTTAAATGCTGTTTCTTTTTTTTAAATGTTGATTTTTAGAATTTTATTTTTAAATATTTTAACATTCAATTCTCTTTAATCTTTTGTCATATAAATACTTATAAAAGAATATAAAAAAAATATTTTTTTAAGAGTTACTTTTATTATTATTAAACTTTAATATAAATAGTTCGAATGTTTGATCTTTTTACTATTGTCAGCTTTTGTCGTCTAAATATTTACAAAAAATTATACGAAGAATGTGAGGGAAGAACATGAAAAATCACATTTTCTATTTTTATTGGGAAATTACTATTAATCGATCGACATTAATCTCATTAATTTATGTTGGTTTTAGAACTAAAGTAACAACTAAAATATTATTTGTCTTAATAAAATTTCATAAAACTTGGCCAGTTTATCAGTTACTTTTAAAAAATTGCAACAAAAATTTAGATTACTTCAATTATGATATGATAAAATTCCCCTGTTTAATAATGAAATTACATTGAAATTAGAGAATATATACTTATTGTGTTCTTTTCCTATGATCTTCATATAAAAAAAATATATTATATATCACATATGATATATGTGTTATATTACAACATACACGCTTTAACAATCGAAACCTCAAATAATATTAAAATATTATATTGAAGAGCATTTTCAGTTACATGATGGTTAATTAGATCCTCAATTATTCCACAGATCGTAATAGTTCTCATTTTCGTTGAAAAGTTTCAGAATGGTTTTGTTTCAAACTTTTGTTTTAAAAAACAAAAATTTGACGCATGACTTAGACTTCCATGGAAAATCATATTTCACCATTTTGTTGAATTCAATTATGGTTGAATTCAATTATGGTTGGATTCCGTTAGAGATAACCTGATTTCAAACTTTATTAATTTTCACGCAAATTGTACTACATGCAGTAAGAACGATCAGAGTCGACTGATTTCCATACGAGACCAAAACTCAAAGGACTCTGGTTCTCTCTATGTTCTTACTTCCATTTACTATGAATCCTCTCGTTAATCCTTTGGAAACAAGCTGAAGTTTATAGAATATGGAGGATTTGTATTGGGCTGATTCCATTAAAATGTCGATTTTTTATAACTTTCGTATGTAACTTTCGTAATTTCCATATCGACAACTAATTAATTTTACCATCCTAAATTTTTAAAGATTATTAATCATAAAATCCAAAAATTCTCGGGATGAAACTGTCACGAGTTTTTTTGTATTTGTATCTTCTTTTAAAGTAATTCATAAAACTAATTATTTTCAACATTTTGGATTTCTAAAAATTATCAGTTATGAAATCTAGAAATTCGCAGGATGAAGCTGTCACGAGTTTTATATTTGCATCTTCTTTCAAACTAACCTATATCAGTCGAAAACTAATTATTTTCACTATTTTAAATTTCTAGGAATTATCACCTACAAAGTATGAAGATTCTCGGAATGAATTTGTCGCAAATTTTGCGTCTGCAAAATTCTTTCGATAAAATTTATTTGTTAAACACAAGTCTTAATAGAACGAATAAATTTACATTTTCAGTATGTCTCGCGACGTTTTTTCCCAAATTTAAATTCGAATTTCAAGGTTTCTTCAAAAAAAGTTCTGAAGAAATTAAAATTTTTTAGAATTTACTATTATTTACGTTATCTTGATGAATTTGTAAAATTGTTGTTCGTATTGTGCACTAATTTTTCCCATAGATGTATGTTTGCAATAAATATTTTGTAACTCATATGCATTTTCGCATAGTATCAAATTTTGCTAATACAATCGCCACAGTCGTGTCTTATTATAATCAGTGATTTACAAATCATTCTGAGCAACTTTTTTCTATGAATGTAACTAACTAAAACCGCTCGCTTTTTTTCTTAGTTTCCGAGATATTTACAAAAAATATTTTTGTTACTTTTTCAAGTTAAATTTTAACTTTTGGCCGTGTTTGTATTGTGTTACCTTCAGGTTATGTTTCTTTCTTTTCTTGTATTTTATGAGTCTCGCTGACACAACTTTTTTCATTAATAATTATTTATTTTTGTCGATCATTCCAAAGTATTGACAATATTGCCAGCCGGAGATTTATCTAGCCCAGTTGGTTATTACAGATCCTAATTTCTATTCTTTTTCAATCCAAACTTATCATATGCTCATTTTTCTTTTTTTTTTTTCTCTTTTCCACAAACGTGAAACTCGAACTAAACTAATTGTTCTTGGTAAGCATCTCGAGTACAAAGGATAAATATTAATCTGCGTTAAAATTCCAAGAAAATACATAGTGTCGAAAAGATTTTAAAAATATTCAGAATGAACATCTGAATAACACATTATATTTCAAGTCTATTGAAATCAATGGGAAAGTCTACATTCGCGATAATTACCTATAATTATTACAAATATTATTGTACTGTTACAATTGTGTAACAATTATAATTACTATAACATCATTATATTTAACACAATATATATTATGTTAGTTGATATAATTATTATAATATTATGTTGCTTTGATCTACAACTAACCTGCGATAGATCATTTAACGAATATGATGGCACGGATAACGACAGTGTATGGCACCACTCATTAGTAGTCCTTCAGGAATAAACTTACTGTAATTTAATTAATTATTTCCCCACTAGTGAACTCTGGTCTTCTTAGCCATCTGTTTCTTGGTGGTCTGTCGATGAAATTGTCGGTATGTTCATATATTTTTCCAGTCCGTTATTGTCCGACTTGAGTTTCACTACTGCTTCTGGATGAATATGCACATCCATTCTGTTTGAATTTCCATTATCCTTCGCGCAGAGTTGTTCCGTTCCGTGACGTACCGCCATTATTCGGCGAGCTTTGTTCCGAAAACGAGCCAGCGTATTTGTTCTAAAATTTCTTCGCGTCGACACTGTGTGGCTCGATTTACGGGGTAGGGGAGGGAATTGAAACGTTGACAGTCGCGTTTTTCACGTTTCACCGGTCGACGTGTATGTTTACATCTCTAAAATCCAGAAAACTACGTTTTCAAAACGAAAGTTTGCTTTCCATTTGCTTGATTCTCTTGCGACGAGGATTTTTCGAAGTTGGAGGACGCCCGGCTGCCGATTTATCGGAAAAAGTTTCGAGCGCCGTGTGAAAGACAGGAAATCTGACGTTTCGATTGTCAGGGCAAAAGCAGCTGCGACAGTTTTTTTTTTTTTTTTTTTTTGTAATAACGTCGCGTATTTCTCGCGATCAGGCTGATGTACCCGGCCTGTCCCCGATAATTTCACCAGATAGATCTGCAACGTCGTGGCGCAGGCAAAATTCTCGTAAATCGACCTCTGTTTACACCGATCCACTCGCCGTTAATCCTCACCGGTTTCAAGAGTCAACCATGGTTACGTCATTGTGACGAATGTTGGCCAAACTTCGCCGAATTTTCACCCTTTCCTCGCGTCTTTGCTCGCAAATTCCATCGCGGGGAAACAATCGCTTGCTCCTGCTCCTTTATTTCCAGAAAGTACCGCCACGAGAAAGAGAACTTACGGGATTTGCACCACAAATTCGAGAGCGATTCTCGATCTTCCGATTCGAATCAGTTCGTTTGAGAATTTGATTTCGTTTGTTGTTGAATTGAGATTCTTGCTTAATGGTGTGTCCTTCTTCAGAGAGATTATAATTTTACTGTCACTGTTATTCTCGATTCATTGAAGATTGAGCATCGGCAGTGTTATAAATACAGCTTACAAAACACTTTCGTACTTCGAGAGAAATTGTCGATACTTTGAACGTCATACTTGAGATTTTGTTGAATTTTTGTCGATTTTTGTTCAATCGTGCTGCTCCAAGTTCAATAAAACGACAAAATATGTCGGATATAAATATTATAAATGTAGTACAGCGAGTTTTAAAAACTTGATTATAAAAAATTATTTCAACCATTGAATTTTGCATTTTTACCATTTTCGAGAATAAAAGTATCTTTTTACTCTGCACAAACATCTTTGTAAAAAACTTCCTCAAAATGAAGATTCCACGTTTTAAAATGAGGCTAAGTGAATTGTTGCACCATTCTTTTTCTCTTGGATAATTATAACAATGTAAACTATTGACAGTTTCTCGTCGAACGCATGAACAATTTTGTGAGTGTTTCTACTTGAATTTCTTGAAATTTCTATAAAATTGTAGAATTTACGTGGAAAATATAGCAGAAAAGCGTGAAATAGATGTTTATTATACTAGTAGAAAACATAGAATTTAGTAATATAGATCAAATGCAATGAAACGTAAATAAAAATGCCACGTTGATATATTTCATATATTTAATAAGTTAAATGGATAATTTCTTATCCATTTCGCTAACAAGTTATTAATCAGAAATTTAACCTGCTCATGAACAATCATTAACCAATTAGTAGTTGAATAGATTTTTAAATATTCATTTTCCATTTTTTAGTTGTTCTTTTATTAAAAACTTTTATATTGAAAACGTCGAAATTCTAGTCATTTTTGTTGTTAAATAAAGATACTCTTTCGATTGACTTTGTCCCGAAACTGCATCGATTGTGCCCTGAAAAATTCACATGCAATAGAGTACTTCAAATATTCATTCTACGTTTCCTAGCAATTCTTTTGATAAAAAAAATGTTTTTGCTTTATTGTTAAATCCATGAAATCCATAAAATCCATATTATAAATCCAGCGAATTGCTCATTTGTAACCTTAAAAATTTGTCACGATTGACTCCTAAATGTTCATTTGTAGTTTATAATGGTTTTCTTTATTCGTTAACAAGTTGAGGTATTGAAAAAAATTTCAATTTCAAATATTTCTTATAAAACTGCAATTATTATTATACCTCGTCAAACATCTGCTTTGTATGTTATACAGTTTTATAGCATTTTGATATATATAACATGAAAGTGTAACATATACATTACTGAAATGTTTTAATTAACTCGTAAATTGATCGCTAAAATCGATATTCATCAGTTTCCAGTCGATGAATTATAAAACGAAATTGTAGAAATGAAATTATTTGTTACCTGGCTTATTAACAGTGTGTCATAGTCAATTGAACGGGGATATTAATCTAGTTTAAATGTTGCTGCTCGAATCAATTTAGTTTGATTTCGTTCAGCAGAAATATCTTCTTTTTATCCTAAAGTTAGAATGACATTTTTTTTCTTTTTCCACATTAACTTTATTACGTCGTTACACTATGTAATGGCAACAAAGAATAAAACGAAAAGAGGATCTTCTATCCGTAATGACGTAATAAAGCAACGAAATGTTATGGATGTGCCGTCTGTTCGTAACGACGTAATAAAATAACAAAATTAATAATATATATAATAACATTAATTACTATGATATTTTAATAATAATACTATTATATTTTAATATTAACATAATATTTAATATTTTAATAATGATAACAGATTACAAGCATCGAAAGTATCCAAAATAAAATATTATTATTTGAGAGGTGATAGTCGAGCAAATATTTCTTCTGCTCAAAAAGTGAAAAATATTGGTTTTAAAATGTTCAAATACAATTGGAAAATTAGATAGGAATTCGAATTAAAATTCTAAATACCAGTCTTAAAAAATTCCGGAATACAAAACCAAATTAATATTTAAATGCACGTTTAAATGTAACAAGTGTCCATGTTGTTTATTATTATGTTATTCGTACACTGTTTGGTGAACATATTCAAAATACGCACAAGTCTACAGTACTGTGAATAATTATACAGATTCAAGGCAATTTTGATGAAGTTCTTTTGATGGAAAGACGAAGATATAATATGTATTTATATCTGAGATTAATAATATATAAGAGATAATTCTTTTCAACAATTATTAGGATATGCCTTAACTGAAAGCAGAAGTTCGATTTATTACATTATTACCGGTAAAAAGTATACAATCGTCACAGTCTCATTCATTCAGTTAATTAAACTGTAAAAGGCTTTACAAAATCGTCTTTATATGTATAATAAATAGAATGTTCTCGATGTCGGGACAATTTCCAAAAAAAGGGCAACAAATTTGCGCAGCATTTGGGTTTAATGTAGCGACGAGAAATTGCGAGTATTCTGTGCAGATCGTCAAACGACGATATATTTGTCAACTTTTTGTGGAAAGGAAAAAGAAAAACAAGCGACCTGGCAAACCAACAGTGTTTTCTCCGGCCGTTGTTAAATGAACAAGCTGAGAGAAATCGCACGGCGAAGCTTCATCATCGTAACATAATGCAACGTTTTCATTTGCAAATGCGTGCCTGATTTTATATGGAAGTAGACCAGTATAAATACTGATACGTTCGTGGTTCAATAAAACAGTGAAAAGAAACTCGTACAACTAGTTTGTTAGGAGAAGATCTCGAGATCACGAACATTTTCCAACATTTTTCCAACGTTTTCAAAGACATTTCAATTTTTACAACTTTCCTTTGAAAAAAAAGGTAACCTTACTTTCTCGATCGTTGTAGAATTATCCATTAAAAAAAAAAAAGAAAGAAACGGACGCAAAACTAAGAGCTCTAGATTTTTAAATGAAATTGTTACGCGATTTTTCTTTTTTTTTTTTCGGCGAAGTTGAATCAGTTCGACAAATGATCGATCAATTTTTCATCGCTGTCGGTTTAATTGTACTTTGAAAAAAAAAACAAAAACAAAAAAATCATCCCCTAGGAAAGTTCGCACGGAAATCTCTTCGACGCACGTATAATTAACGCTCAACCACTATATTTATCAACGATCTATAAAAAGTTAAAGAAAAAGACAGATCGACTCGAGTGACCGTCACAAATAAAACAACATTGAAATTAAGGAGGGAAACTTTCGAATGTTTGTTACTAATTTACGTACGTATATATATATATATATATTTATATAAATTTAACACACATACGCATACACGTGTGTTAAATCATCGACGATCTTTTTAAATTTTTACAGCACATTAGCCATAAGCATTGAGTTTCCCTTTATCGTGGTCGGCGTTGAAGTATTAACGTCCCTCCCTTAAACAGGAAGGTATAACTGGAAATGTCGTTCGAGCACGTACGTAGTAAACTATTAAATATGAAGGGGCTAGATGCGTCGAGGCGGATCGATGGGGGTGATATCTAGTCGCGCGCGGGGGTGGATGAGCGATTCAGGAAATGTTTGTTACTCGAGTCCCCGCTATTCGAGTCTCGTTTCTTCAGCCTCGTGTCAATGTCCCGCGATTTTATTTTTCACGCGATATGCCACACCGCGCGCTCTGCGAAATTGCACGCCAAACAGTCGGCGAAACGTTCGCGAAACGTACTTTTAACGAGAACGAATCACGGTAGACAGTAGACAGGAATTAATAATGGAAAGCATTAATTCGAGCATTGACCGGTGAATTTTATGAATTTTCCCAGGAACTTGAAGAAGCAAAAAAAAAAAAAAAAAAAATGCGCGGAATGTGTACGATATGTATATAAAATGTTTAAAATGGAGAATGAATCGTGATATTTGTGATGAAGTACGCGAATGTTTTTTTTTCTTTTTCTCTCTTTTTTTTAAATCGTGACAGGTTTCATTTCTGCAACGTTTAATTATAAAAATATAAATCTACGTAAATATCAAAGTTTACTAATCGTATTTATAGGTTCGTTTCATTCATCGTGATGCGTGAGATATCCAGGACAGAGAACCTGTCACAATATTTGATAAACAACATAAATTTTTATCGCTGCGTGGTGGATGAAGTAATTTATATTTAGTATTTGCATTTGAATTGGATAATGAATAAAATAAACTTTCTCGTGAAATCTGAGTGTAAATAGAATTTACTGATCACACGCCTTTATAGAAATCATTCATGTAAAAATATAAACAGAAAATCATTTGTTTTAACATAAATTTTCATCGATGTGTAGTAATTTATGAATAAATGAAGTAATTCATTTATTTTTAAACAGGATAATGGATAAAATAAATTTTTTCAGGAAATTACAAATTTATGTAGTTTACTAATGATATTTATATAAATATATTCATTATGTGCAAAAATGTAAAAATCTAAAGTAAAATTTATAACATAAAGTTTTGTCGATATGTAATCTAAGTTGGATAACGAACAAACTAAAATTTTTTCATAAAATTATGAATTTGCTAATGATATTTATAGAAATCGTTCATTTTATTTCATACAAAAAATGTATAAAATGTCTAAAATACATTCACAACGTAAATTTTTATTGACGTGCAGTTTATATTTAAATTGGACAATGAACAAAACAAAATTTTTTATGAAATTATAATTTTATATAAATATTCAAAGCTTACTAATTGTATTTAGAATAAAAAAAAAATAAAATCGTTCACTTTACCCAAGATATATTCTTTGAACGTAATGCTGAGAATGATTTTGAACTTAAAGATAAGACTATTCATGGACAGACATAAGAGTAGATCTGATTAACTCTGTTACGTTTCACTGTTACATCTTTGCCAAGATAAATCATCCATTGTGAGAAGTATTACTGGTTAACTAGTAAGGTAATTAGTAACTGTATAGATCTAAAAATATGTTTTTGAATTCGATTTCATTAGACTGCGCATGTTTGTGTAAAAATTCATATTTTTATCAGAGTGATTTGAGAAATGAAACTTGTATAGAGATTCATTTTGTCTACTAAATATTATAATGTGTTTCAGCAGAAATGTTATAACATAGTAGAAATTTATTTTATCTACTAAATATTATAGTATTACAATGTTTATAAATGTTATAATATTATATGACGTTTAATATAATCGAGATTCATTTCAAGCACTAAATATTGTAATGTGCGTGTTTGTTTTAGATAATTGTATCTCACCATGTCACGTGCATTTTGCAAGTTTTCGCATTTTAAGAAATACATAATAACCTGCGGTCTCTTTTGTCTATGGAGTAATTACAGAAACTTAACTGGACGTAATTTAGTAAATCAGCATTGTATCTTTGTTTCTCGTCCAAATACGCGTACAATTGCGCCAGAATGAGCAAATATATTATCACGCAAGATAAACCCTGTATACTAATTGCTAAATACTGCCGCCTCAGTTGTTATTGCTTATGCTAGTGGGAAACTTCGTATTTGTACGTAGCAAATTCGTATATGGCAAACATAACCTCAGAAAATAACAGTAAAAATTGATAGACAGCATTTACATAACAAACTTAGAGAAATATATAAATATGTAAATAAAATAATAATGTATAATCATTGAAATAATGATAACGAAAGTATCATTATCTTTCAAACAAATTGCGTATGTAGTCAAGTTTCAAAAACGATCTTTTAAAAAAGTACTAACGAAAAGTTATTCTGTGGCGTATATCAGTGTTTGCGCAAGAAAAGTTCATGCAAATTTCTTGCGCTTCTACGATGCATGAATGCACGGTAAATATACAGGGTGATTTATGCAACTATAACAAGCAATATCTTCTTTTAGGAAATTAGAGAAAAATATTACAGGAAAAGGCGATGAGTTGTTTAACGTGGACTACATAATCTTGATTGTATTTTTTTCACACAAGTGCAATGATGCATGTGCGTTTTACGATTGCACTATTTTTAAATTGGAAATAATATAAGGAATTATATTTAGTATATATCAAATTCTCTCGCCTAATTTTTATTATTGTATCACGTAATTACATTATATTTCAATCATATATTAATTCAATTACACCATAATATACTATACTATACGTATATACTATTAAATTATGCAATAATATAAATTACATAATATAAAGTTTCCAATTAATTCAACTGTAATCGCTGTAATTATAATTACTCCGATTAAGAAGAATTATAATATTATTCAGAACTCTGAAATGCATAACGCTCTGACATATTCATTATATGTATACCAATTTTACATAACGTTTCTTACCTCTTATTACCTCTCAATTCTGATTCAAATACATTGTGCTTCAAGTGCTATTACGAACTATATTCTAATTTAATTGAATTACTTCCTAACTATTATATAATTCATAAAGCAATTCGATTGTAATTTTACATAGCTCCAATTAGGATAACAATGGCTGGATATTGATGAATTTATGAAATATTTTAACTTTGACTTATCAGATGAAAAACAAGAGAAACAAACATTTCTTCGACAGGTTTTAAAGATATAACAGAGGTATTAATCTTTTAAATTGCCCAAATATTCATAGACGATAGTAGAAAAATTAAGTTTGAACATTTAGATATTTAAATAGTACAGTAATTAATTTAAAATTAGTAATAAATAATGTAACAGTCCAAATAAATTCAAACAAATAGTGCAAAATTACACGTTGCACAATAGTGCTTTATTGCATCTACGATGTATATACGTACCTGTAAAATATATTTAGTAATTATAGTAATTGTGATCGCTAATTACTAATTATAATCACTAGTACATGTAATAATTATAGTAATTAATATTAAAATATTAATATAGTATTATTAAAATATATTAATATAGTGTATTAATAATATAATAATATAAAAATATTTGAACAAATAATGCAATTACAAAATGCACATGCGTTATTGCATTTGCGATATATGTACACAGATATATATATATATATATATATATACATATATATATGGTATATTTAGTAATTATATTATACATGTAGCATATATATTAAAATAATCTAATAGTTAAAAAAATTCAAACAAATAGCGCAACACGCACATGTGTTATTACATCGTACGAAACGATCGTCATTATGCAGTCCATTTTGAACCTTTCATCTTCTTGTCAAAATTCTTTTTCTCCAACACCAATGAAACATCGTTATACATCGCGTGGATAATCCCCCCTGTTTGGCAGACGTGCGTAACGACGGGACATTTTTGTGAAACGTTAAGCTACTTTGTCGGATACTGTCGCGTGGGTGTATTTGTTGCTTTCTAATAGCGTGTCCGTTCTCCCTCTGTTCCATCGAAATAATCTTTCCTCTCGTAGATAATTACCAGCCAGATACGTCACCGTTCTGAAAATAGACGCCGCCATATAAATCGTTTCGCGATGGTCGTCACTGCGTGGAGAGAACGTTTTTACCGGCATTTTCCGCCTTCCTCCTCCGACTCGTCGCCTATTTCTTTCTTCATATTCTTTCGCGATAAACTCGATAAACATTTTCCTCCGTCCTCGGTGAAAATTCGCTTCGACGCCGCACGCCGCAAGATGGCGGGCGTTAGGTCTGTACGATTTAGTAGATTAGGATGGTTCGAGGCTCGAGGCGGCTTACGGTTGCTATCATCGTAAATCTCCGAAGCGCATCGAGAAGATAGACGAGAGATAAAAACGACCATGACAGGCATAGAAAATTGTACTGAATAGTAACACTGATTGTCGGGCGATCATTTTTTTCATCATGGCTGAAATTATTAACAACGTTGATTGAGAAATCGTAAAAATTTCAGGGCCGAGGGAGAAAGGAAATTTCATGGAAATTTTTTAGCGATTTCAACGAAGTTTTTTAGTATCTTCAAGCGACAGAGGAGAAAAAATGAAATTGAATAGAACAACAGGACGTTTCGTTGAAAATTAAAATTTTTGATAATAGACCATTACCTTGGTCGGCAATGTGCGAAATTATTAACTGAAGATTTTTCCAAGTTCCACTGATTTTAGAGCTAAACGACAAAAAGACGTTTTATGAAAATTTTTAGTAAAATTCGTAGTTTTAATAAAATTCCTGATGTTTCTTAAAGTTGCTTTTAAATGACTAGGGAGAAAAGGAAAACACAAGATAACAGGACGCGTCTGAGAAGTTTAAATTATTAACAATACGAAATTGTTAATACGTTGACTGTTCTGGCGATCAGTAATGCACGGTGATGCTAAAATTAATAACAATATTGATTAAAAATTCTAACTTCAAGAGTGAGAGAGAAAAGAAGTGGAAAATGTATTATATTCACTGTCTCTATCTCTACATTGATGATTTTAATTATTAATAAAAAACTGCGAATTTAAATTTTTGTGCGTATTGTTAAAGAAACACACAATAGAAATTACTTTCCTTCGTTAAATATTATAACGAGTACTGTACTTTGAATGTTTTGCATTTTTCACTTGTTCGAATCTCTCATAAATGTGTGAAAATGCTCGTTCCAGTTGCGAATAATATTAATTAAAATTCGAAGGATATTTAACACTTTTAAATGAAAGAGGCGAGAAAAGAAAATTATAGGAAATTTTAGATTGTTGACACTTTAATTATTGTGGCGGCCAATAAGATGAGGTTGAAATTATTAACTGCGTTAATTAAACAAATTCTCAGCTAAAAGTTTCAGGGCTAAGAGAGGAAAGAGAACGAAGAACGTTTTAGGAAATTTTATATTTTCAATATATTTGTGAAATTGTTCATTCAAACGACGGCCGAGGAGCAAGGGAAAATAACATAGTCGACATATTAACTGTCATGAAATCAGTTTTCACGATACATAATGATATTTAAATAACGAATATTATGAGATGCCGACGTGCGACATTTTAAAATTAATGTAGATTTTAATTTTCGTAAAAAGCTTGAACAAGTTTGCTCGTTAATTATATATAATAAGACACGTATGTTACTGTGTAATACACTGTGTCACGTTAGAATAAGCGACAGCTCTTCGATGATGTGCCAATCAACGCTTGCCAGTTCCATTTTTTTTCGCTTTGACGAAAAAGCTGGGCTACAAGAGTTTTTTGCTCGTAAACAACGATATTAATTGATTATTTTGCTCGTGCAGAAAGTAATAAAACAGTGGAAAATTCTGAAGCTTCGTACAGCAGTCTCTAGAACTAGTATACAGGGTGTTTCATAACAACCGAGTAGGAGGTTTGATCCTACGTGAAAAAACATGTCGAAAAGCAGGAGTAAAGTTTTTCCATTGAAGCCTTTGTTTTCAGGAAAATCGAGTTTGAAAATTTATCATGTATACTTGAATTCATGATATTGAATATTATAGCTTTATTATAACTCTTCATGGATTTCTTGCTTTATTTGCAGTGCACATTAGCAAAGTTAGAACACTCTCTATAGTTATGTATATATTCAATGGTTATTTAATTCTAAGTTGTTATAGTTTCCAGTGATTTAATAAAACAAAAATCTTCTGACCTTTTAGTCTTAATAATAACCTTAATGCTAATTGATCTTCTAATTTTAATTGTTGCGAAACGCGATTACTTTTTATTTCATCGTGAGCAATGAAACACGTACTGTTGCATTTATCTGCCACCGAGGTGCAGATTATTGTTTTCCAGAAACGCTTAGATGTTAAAACTTGGGATCCCAGCGCCATTTATATTCTATACTCGACGGCAGAAATAGCGTTTTTTGCAGAGTGACTGCACGATGCACGGTTATGAATATGCTGCATTTCAAAACACTATCCACTTCAAAGTGGCTGACGAAAATGTCAGAGTCAACAGAGTCCTTCTGCTGTTGAATTGAAAAAGGAGGTTGAACGTCAGCTGGTTATTCGCGGGAAAAGTAAACTTCTTTTCTCCGGATTTCTAGTCGAATTTCCTTGCGAAATTGACTTTTTAACGATCCGTTTGCTCGATATTCCGCAAAGAAAAAAAAAAAAAAAATAAGAAGATTAAGGGATGATATTCTTTTTCTGGTATTGAAGTGTCTCTCTTATTTCTGTTGTAATGAGCAACGATTTATCGCATTTGTTCTTGTACACAGTAATTTATAAATTAAACTAGCGCTAGTGAATTGACGAGTTTTCAAGTTTCAGATTGTACACTTCTTTCTTGTTAGTTTTCATTCGCTTCTTATTTCTTATTTTTACTGAAAAGAATCGCGATCTTGTGAAAATTCATATAAAATATACTGCATGTAGAGCAAAACAAATGGAATTTATTATAATTATTGGAGTGCTTAAATAGAACTGTCGTAAGTATCAGGATTTTTATTCATTTGTAGGAAATTTAAAGATATAAAATATTCAAGGTTTAGTGCTTATTATAATATTTGGCGTTTAAAATAATTTTCTATTTATTTAGACTTTCTATTTTTTTTTTTTAAGTTATATTCACGAAAATATGATCTTGCATAAAAATCTGCAATTCTAATTCTAATGAAAAGTACATGTTCTTTGATGTACCTATAATAATTACGTAGTATATTTTTTATCCCGATTTATTTATGATATTCAGTAAATGTAAGCAACGTTATCGTTTTTAAATTATTTAAACTGAACAATCAAACTATCGAATATTTGAAGTTTCTTGATTTTCTTTAAATTTTTTGTGAGATATGTAAGATGTATCTAAAACTTTCGTGATACTGATTACTTGTCTTTGTTCTTCTCTTGTATGTTTCATAAATACTGATCATTTCATAAATATCGATTATTTCATTACACTATGTTATAAGCTATATGCTAGTTACAAACTATGAATGTTTACATGTTTGTGAAAATATGCAGAATGTACTTGCATGTATTGCGCGGATTTTATTTCTTGTAAATGTGTAAAAATCCGTAGTCCATCTATCACGTAAATATCTTATTTTTTTAATTATTAATATCTTTGCGAAATTTATAAAATTTCGCGGATATATACATTTTGATCACTATGTTTTATCAGAATAAAAAAATCAACACGTTTTAGCTGCTCATTTCGTCATTTGTAATTAACAAAAAAAAAAAAAAAAAAAAAAAAACGAGCAAAACGATATATAATAAATATGTCAGGTTTCAGTTGAATTGAAATTGTTAAATTATTAAAATTTGCAAAGCGTAACGGAATATTACAGTTCTTCATTTTAATCACTTTTAATCAGAAATATGATATTTATCGCGTTTCACCTCGCAATTCCTCGTCCATTTGTGACAGCAAAAACGTACGAAACGAGATTCCAAAATTTCTCGTCGTAAAAATCAAGTCGTAAAAAGCTTCGCAGAGATAGATGAAAAAAAAAAAAAGGAAAAGGATGTGAACACTCCTTTGAGAACGAGACTGTTCTTCGTTTCTCGTTGTCCTCATCTCTGACGAGAAACAATTAAATTGCACCCAGGTGATATGAAATGCTTCTCGGGAACTGGTGCAGCAAAGTGCATCCATTATTGAAAAGTGATCCCAGTTGAATGCAATGGTTACAAGAACATCGTAAGTTTGCAACGATCAAAGGATCGATAAGCACCACGCCTATTCTCTCGGTACACAGTGTGAAAGGTCATGGTTTATCCTGGCCACGCTAATTAGCGAATCGAACTTTTACCTCTGCTATAGCTGATCGTTTCGAACGATAGTTTTCCCGCGAGATCGCCGGCTAAACGTAAAACTTTAACCGGCAATTTCGCCTGGTCACGAGATCCTTCCACAGTTTCGAAACAGTTTCGAAACGGGAAACTTTGGGAAACATTCGTCAAACTTTTCCCTACGAAATTAACGATAGCGAAAATTAGGTGTTTCGTTAGTTACAAGAATGGGACCTTCAAATTCTTCGTCTGTTAACAACTGTTATATGTTGAACGATAATTTCTTTTTAGTTCTGCAACCTTTGAACATTGAATTTTCAACGTTTTACGTGTTTTTAGTAAATTCGAAGGATTTGAGCAAAGTTTAATTAGTACAGGTTTTCTCGACCGTTGAGATATATTAATTTAAATATATTAAAATTAAAAACTTAAATTTTGTATCAAAACTAGAAATTAAGAATTTAAATTATATAAAATTAAAAATTAAGTTAATGTACATATATGTTAATACACGGGGTATTTCCTATGTTACCGACAAAATTGTAGAAGTACGATCAAAAGGGGAAAGTAAGAAAGAATGTTACATGACGTTTGTTCATAAATGCTTTGTTACAAAGTTACAGGCAAATATTGAAAGCAGCTTGAATATTGGCCATGTGCATAGCAACAGATTCGAATCATTAACTATCTCATCTTATATCCCTTGATTTTTACTTACAAGGAACTTTAAAATAAAAGTTATACAGTACAAAAATAAATATAGATAAAAAATTAATTTGAAAAATTAATAATTCAATTGTTGAAGTACAGAAAAGTTTTCGAGAAATATTCAGAATGTAATAAATTATTACATCGATGTCAAGTTTCTATCAATACAGAAAGTGGCCATTTTCAAATTTTCGTCGATCCTTACACATTAAGAAATATCTTGTTATGTACTTTTCAATAAATACTCAACAGTAATAGATAACGAAATACCATGTATCATGATAATATGATAGTTAACGAAACTTATAGTAAAATTTCGTTGGAATCCTTCGATTTCATTAGAAGCAGAAAAAAATATTGAAAATTCTGAACAGTTTTGATTCAATAGTAAGGGGCTGTAATCTAGAAATATCAAAAAGAAGTTTAAAAGAAAAAAAAGTTTAATCTATCTTTATAAACACATTTGAAATATTTTGATGTTGGTTGGTTAACTTATTAAAATTGGAAGCTTTTCGTAATTTTCGTAATTTTATTCTCCCTCTGTGATCTAAAAAAAAAAAAACACTTGAAAACTTAACGAAGCCTTTGCAAACATATTCGAAATATTCTTGCTGTTAGTTGACACTTGTGTACTTGTTACTAGTTACTTTATTTTAGGGATTCTGCTTAGAGAAAAATTCTTCTCAACCCCGTACGTATTTTACGCGAGCCTCGTAGCAGTGAAAAATAGCGCTGCTCTATACTCTTCGAATTACGGTAGAAAATGCGAGCGTAAAACTTTCACGCGGCGAGCGAGCTTCCTCGGTAGCTTTACTTCGGAAAACGCCGGATTAATAAGAACTTGAAAAGAAGTTCACTTTGAGGGATTGCGGCGAAACGACAAGTCCTCCTTTTAAAGTGAAAGAGGGAATTTCACGGGCTTAGTAGTCAGGAATTAAATAAGAAGCGTGGCATTACTTGCGCGCTCTAATGAACAGATCGCGGAATTTCGCGCGAAACTCTGTGCAAGTTTTGAGAATGTTGTTAAGAAAATCAGATTTCGATGAAAGATTGTTTCGCCAGAGCCCAGGTATTGTAAAGAGGATCTTAAATTAAACTTTGGAGAATTGTACAAATTTAATTTTTGAGAAAATAGTTGAAAGAATGTGATGAACCATGTAAATGTTTGTTTCTCGCTGTAAATATTGTAATCTACTGTGTGTATTGTATTTTGGACATTTCAGATATTTTTCCATTTCAGATATGTACATTTTATACGTTTTTTTTTTTTTTGCGTTTTTAAATTACACAGAAATTTGTTTTATCTCGAGAAATTCATCGTTCGTTAACTCGTATATTAATTATCCCAACGATAATTGAAACGAAAATAATAATTTGCGTTTGTCCAAGGAATACGTGCGGATTTTTCTGCAAACTTATAATTGCGGGAACTCTCGACTTTGAATGTTATTTTTGATTTTTTTCTTCTTCTCTCAAATACAATAACGATATACAATTATGTAAATTGTGGTAAATGTCAAAAATGGGGAAAACGTACAATAATTTGTAATTTGCATACGCAAACACAGAATTTCAAAAACTCTTGATTTATAATAATCTAACATTTTCTTTATCTAATAAATCGCCTAAAAACGGTCCTGAATATATTTATATTAGTATTTACTCTGTTAAAGCAAATGAAATCTTGATGGAAAATTGTTTTAAATATCATAAACAGTACTATATTTGGGATATTTTGTATATTAAAACATAATTTCATACTTTTAAATTTTCCTTTTGAATGTGTAAAAATTATTTCTTTGAATGTTCCTTTTTCTTTTGTAAATTCTACGTTCGATCCTTTTCGGCTTTGAGGTATCATTTTGAAATCACGTTTTCATACTTCTTCCTCACACGATCGGTTTCTCTGAAACTAAAAACTCAAAGTTGGTCTCCAATAGAGACTTTTAGCATTAATCTTCAACACTGGTCACGATGTGACCGCATTAGTGTTAGTTTGTATGATTATTTTGTTTTTTATAGTATTTGTGTGTGATATAAAATGTAAAAGAGTTATTGTATTATTTATTCGTGATACTCGAATAAACAAGCATATTTTTATCAGTTATACTTTTATAATTTATAATTTACTATATATTATTTATTTTAATTTATTTTTATTATA
Source organism: Tetragonula clypearis (assembly GCA_010645135.1). Classification (NCBI taxonomy): domain Eukaryota; kingdom Metazoa; phylum Arthropoda; class Insecta; order Hymenoptera; family Apidae; genus Tetragonula; species Tetragonula clypearis. The sequence continues at coordinate 4,966 of WIUT01002293.1, read as the reverse complement.
TTATTTATTTTAATTTATTTTTCTTATATTATTTATTTTAATTTATTTTTCTTATATTATTTATTTTAATTTATATTTTATTAGATTATATTTTTATAAATGTGTGATTTCATGATCAAAATGTGGAATATATTTTATCATGATATTTCGGAACTTTCTTTTATTTTCTTTTTAAACTTGATGTGGCTGGTGGATGGACCAAATTTATTTGATTTCATAACGAAACCCATAGGAATCCATTATGATATTTTATGATGTTTCGGAACTTTCTTATATTGTTCAAAGTTGATGTGGCTTTTAGAAAATATACTTACTCTCTATTGAGATGATAAACATATAAGTAATATATGTATAATTTATTATATGAATATGCGAATAATAAATTATGTAAATAACTTATATAGTATTATATTATGTGTATATATGTACAATAAATTATACAAATGATTTATACAATTTTTATATAAATTTATATAAATAATATTTATATAAATTTATAAAATATATAAAAGAAAATAGTAAAATTCTCAGAAATTGCAACCCAGTGCTTTCAATAAGAAATCACGTGAAGTACGTAACTCTATCACAAAAGTATAATAGCTATTAGCTTTCATTAATACGTTAACAATAAATGAAGGAAAAATCTCTAAAAATGTCCTGTAATTCTGTCGACACCATTTTAATTAATCTCTTTCATTCCTGAGTAATTTCGCAGCTTGTTCTTCTCACAGTGAATCAATCTGTACCAGCGATTACTATGCTTCGTGGACAAAATCTTGCTCATATGTAAATTTCCCTAATTCCGGGGGGAATTAGGATCCATCGAGATGTAAAATTGGACCGCACGCACGAGTTAATTATGGTTGCGCGACACAATGCGTCGTTGTCGGTGTTTTACAGATAAACGGATTAACAATGTTGAGTGGAATGTGATAATTTCCTTGAAAATCCATCGGCCAGCCTGTTTTTAAAAAATAGGAATTATCTCGGAGATAATCGTGCGTTGTAAACTAGTTTCCAAGCTTGTCTTAACTCGATCAATCCCACGGGAGAGAGAGAAAGAGAGAGAAAATTCTAGGGAGGTATTGAAAAAAGTATACAGAGGGAATTTAATTATCTCCGGGTAAATTAGAGACAACGAGCTGGCAAAATTGTTGGGCAAAATCCACAATGTGATGTCGCATTTGCTTACGTTTCATTTACTCGAAATCGAATGCTTTTATCGCGAATCTTTTACACGTCATTAATTTGTCGTCTATTACGTGACGTGAATTACGAGAATGCACCGGGTGCTCCGCAACTAACGGCACAATTGACAATTCTACGAAAAAAAAAAGAAACGAAAAAGATGAAGTAAATTTTTTTTTTTTTTTTGAAAACCATGCTTCGCTGTCGAGGAAAATTAAGTTTGAAATTTATCAAACGTAATCGAGTTTAGCTAATTGTGGACCAAATAGAAATTAACAATTGACAGGAAGTTGTTCTACCTGCGAAAATTAATGAGGATGTAAAATAATAAAATTTTCTCGTTTTTAAGAAGATAAATTTGTTCAGTCAAGAGTTGGTTTAATATGTAGATGTGTAATTGATAAATTATGACTTTGAAATTTAATTCTCTTGAAAACGAAGCTTTTCATGAAAAAAAAAAATCGTATTCTACACTTTCGACTTATTTTCATAGGTGAAGTAATCTCTTGTATATTATTTATTCCTAATCAGTTTATAATTGATTAAATTTAAGTATAGTTGATAAATTTTCTTGAAATTTAATTTTCTCGAGAATGGAGCGTCTTACGAAAAAAATCGTATTCTAGATACTCTTCCGACTTATTTTCATAGGTAGAGTAATCTTGTAATTGTTCGTTCCTAGTCACTTTATAATTCAAGCACAGTCTCAAGATGAATTCTCAAACTTGATCCTCTTGAAAACAAAACTCCGCGCGAAATAATTTTCACCTCACATTTTTATCTTATTTTTTTCTCTGTGCGTTGGACCCAATTTTGCTACCAATTATGGGATCATCCTCTATTTTATTCCTCCCTAAAACATTTAATTAATATTTTAATGCAGTGAAGTGTGACTCGAACAGAAAGAGAAAAAAAGAGAAGAAAAAAGAAAAAAAGAGAAAAGCAACCACGAATCAATTACACGAATAAAGAGATGGTGGTAGACGGCCGATATTTAAATTTACGATGAAGAAGTAAGACATTAAAGTATTGTTCATGAATAAAGCATTATGCTCGGTGTGTTAGCTTAAAACGGATATTCGACGAAGTTGGAGACTTCGGATATACCGGATGAATCACTTAAGATTGGAAGTTAAAATATTTTTGAAACTGCTCACTCTCGCGGTGCGCTGGTTTAAAACCGGATAAAGACTCGACCTGATTTTATGTGGTATTAGCATGCATTAGCTTACTGCCAAATATCTTGGACCGTCTCTTCGACTTGAATACAATGTTGAATCTCACAATCAAACTAGGTGTCAGTAGGCGATCTGTATCAAAGGATTTCTTCTCGACAAACGATCTGTTCTTTGTGTCAGACGATTTCTCTAATATTCTTCTGAGCCGATTTCAATGTTTTGGCTCCAAATTGTCAACATCATTAAAATTAAAATATCTTTAATATAATATTAAAATATCTTTAATAAAATGGTCGAAAACCAGCGATTTCTCGGCACACGTTAAGAGTTATAAATATAATAAACAATAATATAAATATAAACAGTAGTTATAACAGGAGTTAAAACAGGAGTTATAAATTAAGACGGAATTATATAATTACTATTAATATTACATAATATAATTAATAATTAATATTAAATAATATTATATAATTCTTGTTGAAGAACGTAATACTCGTTTACTTACAAAAATGCCAATTACGTCAGTAATAATTTTAAGTGATTCATCGAGATGCTCGTACAACCGGCGGGAAATCAGAGCGTATTGCTCGAAGTGAACAAATTCTCTCTCTCTCTCTCTCTCTCTCTCTCTCTCTTTACCAATCTGTTTCAATGACCATGAGATTTCGAACGTTTAACAAGCAAACAGTAGATCGCAAATACTTTGTGCCCATCTGTCAAAGGGGCAATCGTTTTTTTTTTTTTTTTTTTTCTTTTTCAACTCGAATCTCGCGCGATTGCGTGCTTAAAGATTTTTCTAACGGGTGGACGGAAATTTCGGAGTGGGAATAAATTTCGGTCACTGAGAAAGAGGGTTTATTTCGTTTCAATAAAATCAACGACGGACAGAGTGATGGTGTTCATCGCTGATTTTAGAATTCTTGCGCGCCGGCTGAGCTATGTGATCACGATGCACGGTATTATTGGGTCGCATTAATCACTGTCTCTCATCGATCGGGCAGCTCGATGAAATTCATCTTCGGCGGCTCGGTCGACTTTCTTCTCCATCGAAGTGCTATCGAGACTTCGAGCGAGAGTCAAGCTGAGCGTTAAACCGAGACGCAAATGAAAAGTTAGAAGAGCTCGAGTTAGATCACGACTGTGCCTGAGATATGATTTTGTAACTTCGAAGGATGTAACTTTTTCTTTGTGACACTTGTAGGAAATATTGCTGGTTAAATTTAGAATTAGCGAATAAAATATGAAAATAAAAGATGAAATGGAAAATAGTATGCAACAACTTAATAAACAAGACTTTATGCGACTTTCATAATTTCGTACAATGTTTTTATTTTATTCTTAGTTTGTTTTATTTTTAGATTCTCATAAATTGTGTAAATATATTTACAAGATTTGTTTGGTTAGGTTTATTCAAAAATAAGATACATAATATATACGTAGATTCAGTGCAACATATACTCTGCTATATTTTATTTTTAATACAATATAAAACCGCATTTATACGAATTTGTCAAGAGACAAATAATTTACACCTATAATTGGAATTGATATATAATATTCCATTGATATTCTTTATTATCAATGATTTTCCGTTCGTATGTATGTTAGGAGTTTGAAATTAATTGGATTCAACAAACGAGGATTCATTAAATAGGGTACAAATTAGAATTTGTTTTAAATAAATGACATTCGTATCAATATAATTCTATTATATTCAGTGTGTTCGTCATAAATTGCATGAACTTTTTAAATTGTACGTGCTTTACGATTGTTAATACATTAACAATTTACAGAATTTACTTTTTGTCATATAAAGCACTATTCAATTTTCTTAATTTTAAATCAAATATATATAGTAAACGAAAATGTATATATCTATCTGCCAAATAGAAAACAATAGGATTTTAAACGTTTTGTGGCTCTCAATTAATTTATTAGCTACAATCAGACAGCTTTTAAAAAATGTTTCTTATATTTGTTTGAAAGAATATTGTAATAAATTAAAAACATGATTTTGCAAAAATCTTCGTCATATGTACAGTAGAGCGAATAAAACTTGTATTCTGATTATAATTATAACAATAACAAGTACATGTATCGAACATAATTAACATTTAACGTATCAATGATAATGACATTTCGTGAATTTTCTATTTCGATCTATTTATTTATCTCTCATAAGAAACATCGTAATTTATTTGGAGTCTCTATCAGTTCGACGAATAAATAAATAAATGCCTATAAAATGTTTGAAGTTCTTGTTCCTCTTTAAGTATTTCATTTGGCAGGACGCACGTGAACTTTCGTAATTGGTCGTGTCATTTACTTAGTTTCAATTTTGGCCTTTCCACACGTTAAAACTACCCCTGAGAAAAGGCGTAGGCGCAAGAAGTTTTCGATGAAATGCAAATATTCGAAAGCACGTAAAAGCATTGACATCTTTCACGTAAGAGAATTCACTTGAAATCGTTAATTCTATTTTTTCTTTATACGTTCCAAACGAAATGCGAGATTTCAATGCTTTTAAATTGCGTTGTGATGTTGTGAAAACTTTTTTCCAGGGATAGTAACAAGCGAAACTTAATTACTTATATTAT
>WIUT01002292.1:0-24605 GCA_010645135.1 Tetragonula clypearis | reverse complement strand
CAACAAACCGGGGAAGTACTCTTCGAGCCCACCAATGGAGTACGATTCCACAAAAGCATATTACGAAGAAAATAGTTTGGAGGACCAAAATCAATCTAACAAGGGGGGAATGTAACACTCAAAATTCCACCCAAAAATTCCACTCTCGCCCTACCTCACTCAACGCACGATCGGATATAAAGTTACCCAGCCGCCTACGTGAAGCCAAAAAATCCACTCTCAACCAACCTCACTCAATAAATGATAAGATAGGAAATTATCCAGCCGCCTATGTGATGCCCAAAAATCCAGTTTCACCCTATTTCACTCAATACATGATAAAGATAGGAAACCACCCAGCCGCCTAAGTGATGCCCAAAATTCCACTTTCACCCTATTTCACTCAATACATGATAAGATAGGAAATCACCCAGCCGCGTAAGTGATACCCAAAAATCCACTCTCACCCTATCTCACTCCATACGCGATAAGACAGGAAGTTACCCAGACGACTGACGCAATATTCTAAAGAAGAAAGACCACCCCCAAAGATAAACCATAGTACAAATAGAGGCTCCTCCAACCGCCTAGATCAGTCTTGAACCCACCAGCGAACCAGCGACAGACCCTAGGTCGATAAGTGTAACATTGTAAAAGCGTGAATAAAGCAAAGCGAGTGGCTTCGGCTGCTCGATCAGTTTTTTTATATTTCTCTTGATTATTTTACGTGACAACGGCAGCACCAAAGGAAAAGAGCATTGTTGCGACCTTGTCGTCCGGAAGCAGACGGATGGAGGACACCCCGTGGATCAAGGTGGTTGGCCGGAAACAAGCACGGCGTGATAGAAAGGAAGCCGAGTCTGCACACCAGAAGCAGCAACGACGGCCGCAGCAGAAGCAACAGCCAACAAGGCAACGACCGGCAAGAGCCCCGAGATGAGCGGCGGTCACGCTGACCGTTGCCCCACGGAGTGGGAAATCCTACGCGGAAGTCATGACCACTGCAAAAGCGAGTATGAAACGGACGCCGGAGTCGAAGAGGTGCGTGTCCGGCGCGTAATATCCGGCGGTCTCATCCTGGAAATCCCGGGTGAGAACTGCACCACAATGGTCGACTGAAGGAAGTCTTCAGAAACACCGAGAGCGTAAAAGTATCCAGGCCATGCAAGATGGCCGAGCTCCGCATCAGCGGGTTGGATCACTCGGTCAGCCCGACCGAGGTAGCAGCCGCAGTAGCAGTGGCAGGCGACTGCGAAGCCGCAGCAGTGAAGAAAGTCGAAATCCGACAGCGCACCCTGCTGAGCACGACCTCGATCTGGCTGAGATGCCCGTCGACAGCGGCAAGGAAGATCGCCACCACCGTAAGACTGCGTGTCGGCTGGGTTTCAGCCAGGGTAGAAGCTCTAGAAAAACGACCGCTGCAGTGCTTCCGGTGTATGGAAGCCGGTCACACAGCGCAGCGCTGCCCATCAGACACGGACAGAAGCCAGCGTTGCTACAGGTGTGGAGAGCAGTGGCACTTTGCAAGAGACTGCACAGCTGCGGTCAAGTGCCCGGTGTGCGCCGACCTGGGAATGCCGGCGAATCACCGACTGGGAAGTAGGGCGTGCAAGCCGCCAAGCAGGCCGAGGAAGAAAACGACCGAGAAGAACGACGAGAGGCGGGAGCCGAGGACAAGCAGACCGCCATCCAAACAGCGCACCAGCGCGAGAGAATGGAAGGAGGAGGCAGAGAAGCCCGCCGCCGCGACTGGTGGAACTGAAGCGATGGAAATTACGGACTGATGGCCCTAGCGGTCCAAATCATCCAGGCAAATGTGAATCGATCGGCCAGGGTGCAAGATCTGCTATCGCAGAACCTGGTCGAGAGAAAAGCAGGTCTGGCCGTGGCATCGGAACCACATAGGGTCCCAGATAACTCCAACTGCATTGGAGATACCCTGGGCTTCGTAGCACTCACAAGGGCGGAAGCCGAGAACTCCTCCCCTTTCCGGGAAATCGAACGAGGTTTGGGGTTCGTGGCGGCGAACTAGAACGGAATCACGGTCGTCGGGGTGTACGCCCATCCGAACGCGTCACTAGACTCTCTCCAGAGACTCCTGGACAACCTGAGAGACTGCGTCGCACGAAGACTACCACGCGAAGTTTTGGTTCTGGGAGACTTCAACGCAAAGTCCACGCAGTGTGGATGTCCCAGGACCAATCCGAGAGGGCAAGCAGTCGCAGACTGGGCAGCAGGACTGGACCTCCGTCTGCTGAACTCTGGCTCGGCAAGCACCTGCGTCCGATGGCAGGGAGAGTCCATCGTCGACCTGTCATGGGCCTCGCCGACAGAAGCACGAAGGGTGTCCAACTGGAAAGTCGCGGTAGAGATGGAAACGCTGAGCGACCATCTTTACATACTTATCGACCTCCACAGGGGAAGGAAAAGGACGGACACGCGCAGGCAACAGCACGAGGAGCCACTTCCCGCCAGATGGGCAGTAAGGAAATTAAACACCGACAAGCTGACGGCTGTGGCCAGGGCTGTAGCGTGGACGGAGCCGCCGACGGTCTTCGGCATCGACCAGGATGCAAGTTGGATGCAGAGGAAACTCAGCGAAATCTGCGATGTCGCCATGCCACGTGTAAGGAGCATAAGCCGGGCCTTAGTGTACTGGTGGTCGCCAGACACTGAGCAGAAGAGGCAGAGCTGCCTGTGTGTTCCTAGAAAGTTCCAGCCTGCAAGAAGGTGGAGGCGCCGAGAACCAGGAAGAGAAGAGGCGCTCTACCGACGCTACAGGGGAACAGTCGCTACCCTGCAGCAAATGATACGGTCGGCCAAACCTCGGGCATGGGAAGAGCTTATCGGCACAATAGACCGTGATCCATGGGGGAGACCATACCGCCTGGTGCTGGGGAAGTTGCGGCCCAGAGCACCACCAGTGACGGAAAAAATGGACCGGGCCACACTGGACACTGTCCTGGGGCAACTATTCCCCCGAGACCTGGAGGAGAGGCAAAATGTCTCGTCGCAGGAGACTTACGCCACACCTTCGCCACCACCGATCAGCGACGAAGAGCTGGAGGCGGCAATAGCGAAAATGGCCGCACGGAACGACGCTCCAGGACCGGATGGATTTCCTGGACGTGCGCTCGCCCTGGCGCTGCGAGTCCTAGGTGGAAGGATGAAACGCGTATTTGATGCATGCCTGAAGAACGGCCGAGGTCCGGAGTGCTGGAGGACCGCGAGACTGGTGCTCATACAGAAGCCAGGAAGAACACCAGACTCACCATCGGCCTTCCGGCCGATATGCCTCCTGAACGAAGCAGGCAAGCTCTTCGAATGAGTGGTAATGGACCGCCTCGCCAAACACCTGGAAGGAGAAGGGCCAAACCTGCAGCCAAGCCAGTTCGGCTTTAGGAAAGGAAGGTCAACGATCGACGCCATTGAGCACGTCCGATCCCTCGCGGAATCAGCAAAGAGGCAGGGCGGAGTGGCACTGGCGATATCAATCGGCATCGTCAATGCCTTCAACTCACGTTCCTGGTGGACGATTCGGCGAGGACTGGTGCGGCACAGAGTGCCACCGTACCTGAAAAGAACGGTGGAGCACTATCTGACGCGAAGAACAGTGGAATACCGCAACCAGGAGGGAACGACGACGCGCAGACCGATCGATCGAGGCTTACCGCAGGGGTCTGTACTGGGACATCTGCTGTGGAACATCGGGTACGACGTAGTACTGGAAAAAGCGCTGCCAATAGGAGTACGCCTGACCTGCTATGCCGACGACACTCTGCTCATCACCGGTGGTCGCGATTGGACGCGAACCATCAGATTAGCTGAGGCAGGCGTGGCTGCAGTCACCTGCCGAATCAAGAGGCTGGGGCTCGTGGTGGCAACCACCAAAACGGAGGCCGTATGGTTCCACGGACTTCCAAAGACCAGACGCCCGCCGCAATCGTGACTGAAGATAGGAGAAGAACGCATCCTGGTAGGAAGGAAAATGAAGTACCCCGGTGTGACGCTGGACGAGCGTCTAACATTCGAGGAGCACTTCAACGCCCTGCTGCCCAGAGTGGAAGGAGTAGCCACGATGCTGGGGCGCATACAACCAAACGTAGGAGGTCCGGAAGAAAAAGTCCGGAGACTTTACACGTCAGTTGTAAAGTCAGTGGCACTCTATGGAGCGCCCATCTTGACGCGAGGTCTCACCGCGAGGCAAAAAACGCCAAGATGCTGCGGAGACTTCAGCGCCAGATGTGCATACGCATCGTGCGCGGATACCGCACGATGTCGTATGAGTCAGCGATCATTCTCGCCGGGTCAATCCCATTCGACCTACAGGCGAAAATGGAAGCGCAAGTGTTCCGGCGCGCCCGCGAGCTTAGCGGGTATGACCCGGGAACTAAGGAGAAAATGCTCGCCACGGCCAGGATGCGGGCACGCCAGCAAGCCCTCCAGGAATGGAAGGCGGTGTTGGTGGACAGCGGATCCAGCAGCAGAAGAGTTGCCGGAGCCGTCTAGCCGATCTGGACGAAGTGGACGGAGAAGGAAGCCAGGAGGCTGACCTTCAGAACAACACAAGTGCTCCCCGGACGCGGCTGCTTCGGTGTACTTGCATCAAATGGCAGCGGAGGAAACACCGGAGTGTCATCTCTGCGACGCAGCCGAGGACAGCGCGCAGCACAGTCTTGAGGAATTTCCGGCCTTCGAGCGACAAAGGAACACGCTCAAGGCCACAATCGGACCGGACCTGTCACCAACAGCGATAGCGAAGGCGCTCGTCACGGACGACATTAAGTGGAACGCGGTCACACAATTTTGTGAGGAGGTGATGACCGCCAAGGAAGATGCGGAAAGTATCCGCGAAAAGGAAAATTCCACGCGGGCTGGAAGGCGGCGCCGTCGGACAGGATCCGGTCGCCGAATCAGGGGAAACATTAACCCCTCCTGAGGACAACGCGGCGGCCCAGCAATATAAGAAGGCTAGCAACCTTCGACCGGGCAGCCGCCAGATCTACGGGAATTAGTAGGTGAGAAAGGCACCTCCGACTTCAACCCAGAATAAGAGGAAGGAGAAGAGGATACCCTGGGACGACGGAAGGACAGGTGATGGCCTGTCAATTCCAGTGATATCGCCCCGTGAAGGAGCGGCGCTGGGAGTGGCACCAGGCGCTGCAGGAAGAACATCAGGGATGGAATGATCAACAAGGGGGGAAATCCCAACACTCCTCGCCGAGAACAAACCCGCCAGGCGAGATGCCTGGGAAGCACCGTCGTGTAAACAAGGTCCCGGGGCTTCCCAGAAGGCAGGATGACGGCCACCGTGGAGGTTTTAGTCGGTAAGAATCCGACACTACCAGATTTCCGTCCCCCATGGGAAAATCGGGGGTCTTCCGAAGATTTCCTCCCCGTAAAAAAAAAAAAAATACGTTAGGATTTGTTTAGGTTTAAGATATGTTTACGCGAGGTTTTGGATAGGTTTAGGTTAGGTTTACAGGAGGTTTGTGTTAGGTTCATGTTATGTTTACGGCAGGTCTATGATAGGTTTAGGTTATGTTTACAGGATGTTTAGGTTATGTTTAGATTATGTTTACGGTAGGTTTATGTTAGCTTTACGTTACGTTTACGGGAGGCATAGGACACGGTTAGCTCACGTTTACGCGATGTTTAGGCAAGGTGTAGGTTAGTTTTGCGGGAGGTTTATGTTACGACTATGTTAGGTTTGCGGGAGGTTTATGTAAAATTTAAGTTCGGTTTACGGGAGGTTTGTTTTAGTTTAGGTTTTGTTTACGGGAGGTCTATTTTAGGTTTATGTTTCGTTTACGGGATGTTTAGTTTAGGTTCAGGGTATGTTTACGGGAGGTTTACGTTAGGTTTACGTTACGATTGAGGGAGGCTTATGTTATGTTTAGGCTACGTTTACGCGATGTTTAAGTAACGTTTATGTTTGGTTTGCGGGATGCTTATGTTAGGATTATATTAGGATTACTGGAGGTATTTGTTAGGTATATATTAGCATTACGGTTGGGTTATGCTACGTTTATGTTAGGTCTACGGGAGGTTTGTGTTTGGTTTAGGTTAGTTTTACGGGAGGTTTACGTTCGGACTAGGCTCGGTACACGTATGGCTTAGGTTAGGTTTAGGTTATGTTTACGCGAAGATTAGGTTAGGTTTATGTTTTATTTACGCGACGCCTATGTTAGGTTTAGATTATGTCTACAGGAGGTTTGTGTTTGGTTTATGTTTTGTTTACGGTAGGTCTATGTTACGTTTTGGTTACGTTTACGGGAGGCATAGTTTATGTTTAGGAAATGTTGACGCGAGGTTTATGTAAAGCTTACGTTAGGTTTGCGGGAGTATATGTTAAGCTTATTTTAGCTTTACGGCATATATAGGTAAGGTTTATGTTGGGTTTACGAGTGGGTTATGCTACGTTTACGTTAGGTTTACTGGAATTGTGGCTTATGTTTAAGTCTGTTTTGAGGGAGGTTTAGGTTAGGTTTAGGATATGTTTACCGAATGTTAACGTTAGGTTTAGGTTATGTTTACGGGATGTTTACGTTATGTTTATGTTTGGCTTAGTTTATGTCTACTTTCGGCTTAGGTTCGGTGTACGTGAGGCTTAGGTTAGGTTTAGGCTATGTTTACGCGAGGTTTGTGTTAAATTTATGTTATGTTTACGGAAGGATTATGTTAGGTTTATGTTAGCTTTACTGGAGGATTAGACTATGTTTAGGTTATGTTTACGGGGGTTTTAGATTAGGTTCCGGTTAGGTTTACGGTAGGTTTATGCTAGGCTTATGTTATGTTAACGGAGGGCTTTGATATGCTTATGTTAGGATTACGGGAGTTTGTTGTAATGTTTATGTTTGGTAAACGCAAATTTTACGTTAGTTTTACGATAGGTTCACAGGAGGTTTACGACCTGCTTATGTTCGATATACGTGTCGCTTAGGTTATGTTTAGGTAATGTTTACGCGAGGTTTAGGTTAGGTTTAGGTTATGTTTACGGGAGGGGCAAGATAAGTTTAGGTTAGGATTACGGGAGGTTTGTGCTATGTTCGGGATTGGTTTACGTGAGGTTTATGTTAGGATTTGGTTACGTTTACGGTAGGTTTGCTTTTGGATTACGTTCTATATACGTGAGGCTTAGGTTTGGTTCATGTTATTTTTACGCAATGTTTAGGTTAGGTTTCAGCTATGTTTGCAGGATGTTTGTGTTAGGTTTTTGTTATGTGTACGGTGGTCCATGTTATGTTTAACTTCTTTTTACGCGAGGTTTATGTTAGATTTATGTTATATTTTTGGGAGGTTTGTGTTGGGTTTAAGATATGTTTACGGGATGTCAAGGATAGGTTTAGGCTATGTTTACGGGAGGTTTATGTTAAATTTATGTTATATTTACAGGAAAGTTAGGTTAGGTTTACTAAAGTTTTACGGGAGGATTAAGTTATATTTAGGTTAAGTTTACGCTTTACTTATGTAAGATTTTGGATATGCTTGCGGGACTTTTATGTTAGTTTTATGTTCGGTTTACGGGAGATATGGGTTAGGTTTAGATTAGGTTTACGGGTGGGTTATGCTAAGTTTATGTTAGCTTTACTGGATTATTGTGAAATGTTTAGGTTATATTGACGGGGTGATTATGTTATGTTTAGGTTAGGTTAATGGCAGGTTTATGCTAGGTTTATGTTATGTTTACTGGAGGGTTATGAAATGTTTATGTTAATTTTTACGGGAAGATGGTGTTATTTTTAGCTCAGGTTTCCGCGAGGTGTATTTAACTTTTATGTTATGTTTAAGGGAGGTTTACGTTCAGGTTATGTTCGGTATATGTATCGGTTAGGTTATGTTTATTTTACGAGATGTTTAGGTTTAGTTTAGGTTATGCTTTCGGGAGGTTTGATTCAGGTTTATGTTATATTTACGGGAGGTCTGTGTTTGGTTTAAGTTAAGTTCACGGGACGTTTCTGTTAGGTTCATGTTAAGTTTACGGGATGTTAATGTTAGGTTTACGTTAGGATTACGGGAGGCTTAAGTTATGCTTAGGTTACGTTTACGCGATGTTTAGGTAACGTTTATGTAAGTTTTGCGGGAGGTTTATGTTATGTTTATGTTAGGATTACGGGAGGTATAAATTCGGTATAGGTTAGGTTTACACGATGTTTACGTTAGTTCTAGGATATGTTTACGGAATGTTTATGTTACGTTTACGTTATGTTTATGGGAGGCTTATGTTATGTTTAGGATAAGTTTACGCGTTGTTTATGTAAGTTTTTCGCTAGGTTTGCCGGAGGTTTATGTTAGGTTTAGGTTTATTTTACGGGAAGTTACATTGTTCGGCTTATGTTCGCTATACGTGAGGCTTAGGTTAGGTTATGTTAAGTTAACGAGACGTTTAGGTTAGGTTTATGTTATGCTTTCTGGCGGTTTGTGTTTGGTTTACGCTATGTTTACGGGTGGTTTGTGCTATGTTTAAGCTATGATTACGGAAGGTTTTGGTTAGGTTTATGTTAAGTTTACAGGAGGTTTATTTTAGGTTTACGTTAGGTTTACGTGATTCTTAGGTAATTTTTACGTTACATTTACGCGATATTTTTGTAATGTTTATGTTAGAATGGCGGGAGATTTATGTTAGATTTGTGTCAGTTTTCCGGCAGCTGTATGATTGGTTTATGACAGGTGTATTGGTGGGTTATGGTACATTTATGTTTGGTTTCCGGGAAGTTTGGGTTAGGCCTACGTTAGAATTACGGGAGGTTTATGTTAGGTTTAGGGTAGGTTTAAGTGAGGTTTACTTTCGGCATATATAAGTTATACGTGAGGCTTAGGATACGTTTATGTTATGTTTACATGTGGTTTCGGTTAGGATTATGTTATGATTGCGGGGGTTTAGGTTAGGTGTACGTTAGGCTTATTGTAGGCTCAGTTTATGATTATGTTACGTTTACGCGATGTTTATGTAAGATTTATGTTAGTATTAAGGGAGGTTTACGTAAGGTTTATGTTATGTTTAAGCGATGTTTATTGTTAGATGTCGTTTAGGTTTACGGGTGGTTTACGTTCGGCTTAGATACGGTACACGTGATGCATAAATTAGGTTTATGTTATGTGTACGCGAGGTTTGGGGTTTGTTTAGGCTTTGTTTACGGGATGTTTGTTTTAAATTTATGTCATATTTGCGGGTGGTCTATATTATGTTTAGGTTAAGATTACGGGAGGTTTAGGTTAGGTTTAAGTTAATTTTACGGAAAGTTTGTGTTAGGTTTACGCTCGGTTTAATGGAGGCATAGGTTATGTTTTGGTTACGTTTACGCGATGTTTAGGTAAGGCTTAGGTTAGGTTTGCGGGAGGTTCAGGATATGTTTATGTTATTTTTACGGTAGGTATATGTTAGGTTTATGGTAGGATTACGTGTGCTTTATGCTGCGTTTATGTTATGTTTACGGGAGTTACAAGTTTGGTTTACGTCAGATTAACGGGTGGGATCTTCCACGTCTATGTTAGGTTTACGGAAGGTTTGTGTAATGTTCAGAATGGGTTTACTTAATGTTTCGGTTAGGTTTATGTTTGGTTTACGGGAGGTTTATGCTAGGTTTATGTTGTGCTTACGGGATGGTTATGATAGGGTTATGCTAGGTTTACGGGATGCTTGTGTTATGTTTAGGATAGGTTTACTCGAAGTTTATGTTTGGTTTATGTTAGGTTTACTGGAGGTTTACGTTCTGATTAGGTTCTGTGTACGTGAGGCTTATGTTAGGTTAATGTTATGTTTACGCGATCTTTAGGTTCGGTTTGGTTATGTTTACGTTAGGATTGTGTTAGGTTTAAGATATGTTTGCAGGAGGTCTAGGGTTGGTTTATGTTATGTTCACGGGAGTTTTAGGTTAGGTTTATGATATGTTTTCGGGAGATTTGTGTTAGGTTTAAGATATGTATGCGGGAGGTCTATGTTAGGCTTAAGATAGGTTTACGGGAGATTTAGTTTAGGTTTAAATTATGTTTGCGCGAAGTTTATGTTAGGTTTACATTACGTTTATCGGAAGTTTTCGTTCGGCTTAGGTTCGGTATACGTGAGGCTTATGATTGTTTTAGGTTATGTTACCGCGTGCTTTAGGTTAGGTTTTGGTTATGATTACGGTAAGTTTGTGTTAGGTTTGGGCTATTTTAGTTGGAGGTCAATGTTACGTTTAGGTTCGGTTTTCGAGAGGTAATTGTTATTTTTAAGATACGTTTACGCGATGTTTTTGTACGACTTAAGTTATGTTTGCGGGAGGTTTATGCTAGGTTTAGTTATGTTTACGGGAGTCTTATATTAGGTTTATGTCATGTTTACGGGATGTTTAGAATTGGCATAGGTTCTGTATACGTGAGGCTTTGTTTAGTTTTATGTTATGATTACGCGATGTTTAGGTTCGGTTTAAGTTATGTTTACGGGAGGTTCGTTTCAGGTTCAGGTTATGCTTACTGGAAGTCTAGGTTAGGTTTATGTTAGGTTTACGGGTGTTTAGGTAAGGTTTAGCTTAAGTTTACGGGTGGTGTACATTAAGTTTACGTTAGGTTTACGGGATGCTTATGTAAGGTTTAGGTTAGGTTTACGGGAGGGGCCGGATATGTTTATGTTAGTTTTATAGGAGGTTCATGTTTGGTTTATGTTAGTTTAACAGGATGTTTATGTTAGGTTTAGGATAGGTTTATGGAGGTTTATGTTTGGATTGGGGTAGGTTTATGGGACGTTTATGGTAGAAATATGTTAGGTTTACAGATGTCTTTAGTTAGGTTTGGTTTGGTTTACGGGATGTCTATGTTAGGATTGTGTCATTTTTGTGGGATGTTTATGTTAGGTTTACGTAAAGTTTATTTTATTTTTACGGGATGTTTACGTTAGGTTTGCTAGGTTTACAGGAGGTTTATGTTAGTGTTTTGTTAGTTTCACCAGAGGTTTAGGATAGGTAAATGTTTAATTTACTGGAGGTTTATGTTAGATTTCCTTTACTTTGGCGGGTGGTTAACGTTAGGTATACGTTATGTTGCAGGAAGTCCAGGTAGGTTTAAGTTATGTTTACGGGATGTTTATGTTTATCTTACATCATGTTTAAGGAAAGTTTATGTTAGGCTAGGTGAAATTTGTGAGACGTTTATGTAAGGTGTGGGTTAGCTTTACGGGGCTTAGGATTGATTTTTGTAAGGTTCAAGGTATGTTCACGGGTGGTTTATTTTACGTTTATGTTAGGATTACAGGAAGATTATCATAGTTCTACGTTAGGAGCACGGTAGTGTTAGGTTACGATTATGGTAAGTTAGTGCTAGGTCTTTGGAATATTTAAGTTACGTTAACGTTAGTTCTAGGCTAGGTCTTTTGGGGTGATTGTGATATGTTATTGTTAGGATAATGCTACGGCTTTCGGAGTTTTACGTAATACTATGTTCAGGTTAAGGCTTGATCTTTGGGAGCCTTATGTTTGGTTAAAGTTAGGTTAAGGTTAGTTCTTGTGGAGGATCACGTTAGGTCAAGGTTAGGTAAAGTCTAGGTCTTGGGATGTTTAGGTTATATTAAGGCTGTGTTAGGGCTGGGTCTTTCGGATGTTTATGCTAGGTAAAGTTTAGGGTAAGTCTAGGTATTTGGGAGTATTAAGAATGTTTCATGTTGGGTTGAGGCTAGATCTACGGGTGGTTTAGAAGATGTATATGTTTCTTTAAGGCTAGTTCTACGGGAGCTCTAAGATATATTATGGTTACATTAAGACTAGGTTTTGGGGAGGATAGTTTAGTTCAAGGTTATATTAAGACTAGAAGTTGGGGATGTATATATTATGTTAAAATCAGGGTAAGGCTATGTATTTGGGAGGATTTGTATAGGTTAGTGTTAGGTTAAGCCTTGGTCTACGGGTTTTATGTTATATATAGGTTTGGTATAGGCTAAATCTAAGGGAGGTTTATATTAGGGTATGGTTCGCTTTAGGCTAAGGCTTGGGGTGGTTTAGATTAGGTTAGGGTTAGGTTAATCTGTTCTTGGGGAGCTTTGGATTATGTTCAGATTAGATCAAGGCAAGGACTTGGGGAGGTTTATGATAAGTTAAGGTTAGGTGAAAGATAGGGCTTGAGGAGGGTTAAGTTATGTTAAAGTTACGTTAGGGCTATGACTTGTTGAAGCCTGTGATACGTAATGTTAGTTTAGGGCTAGGACTTGGGGAAGTTTATATTAGGTTAAGGTTAGGTTAAGGCTATGTCTTGGCGGGGTTTAGGTTTGGCTAATGTAATGCTAATGCTACGTACATTTAAAATATATGTTCTTCGCTTAAATTTATTTTTCAATGGATACATATATGTAAAATAAATGTTTACGGATGTGTTCATTTTTTCAATATCTACATAGATCTATAATAAATGTTTAAGCTTATATACATATTCTCAATTCATTCATTCATTTACTCTAATGTTTTGTGGGTATATTCTGATTTTTAATAGATAGATAGATTTACAAACATGTTTACGGTTATATTAATATTATCAATAGCTAAATAGATTTATAATAAATGTATACGGGCATATCCCAAATTTCAACGGAAAAATAGATTTATAGCAGGTCTTTACTCTCATATTCATATTTTCAATAGATTCATAGGTTTATAGTAATGATTAATGGTATATTCCTATTTTCAATAGTTACACAGATTTATAATAAATGTTTAATTGTATACTCACATTTTCGCTAGATACATAGAATTATAATAAATGTTTAAGTGTATATTCATATTTTCAGAAGATACATGTATTTATAATAAATTTTTATGGATATATATATATTTTAGGTAGATACACAGATTTATAATAAATGTATATTGGTATGTTCATAATTACCATAGATACATATATTTAAAAAACATGTTTATTTTTATATTAAAATTATCAATAAATACACTGATTTAAAATAATTGTTTACGCTCATATTCGCACTTTCAGTAGAATCACAGATTTATAATAAATGTTTACGCTCATATTTATATTTTCAATAGATTATATAGATAGATAGATATACATAGATTTATATTAAATTCTTTTATGTATATTCATATTTTGAATAGATACATATATTTATAATAAATGTTTACACTTATATTCATATTTTCAATAGACACACAGATATATCTTGAATCTTTACGCTTCTATTCATATTCCCACTAGATACATAGGTTTATAATATATGTTTACGGGTATATTATTAGTTTTTCAACATATACATAGATTTAAGGTAAATGTTTACGGTTAATTTCATATTATCAATGGGTACATATATTTATTATAAATGTTTACCATTATTTACATATTTTCAACAAATATGTAGTTTTATAATAAATTTATAAATTTAGAACAGATGTTTACAGTTATTTTCATATTTTCAACAGATACATATATTTACAATAAATGTTCACAGTTATATTCATATTATCAATGCATACATATATTTATAATAAATGTTTACGGTTGCAATCATATTTTCAATAGTACCATGGTTTTTTAACAAATGTCTACGGGTATATTCATATTGTCAATAAATACATAAATTTAGAATAAACGTTTAGGTGTATATTCATATTTTCAGTAGATACATACATGTAAAATCAACGCTCACGCTTATGCTCATGTATTCAATAGTTACATAGACTTTATAATAAAAGATTACGGGTATATTCACATTTTCAGTTCATACATTGATTTATAATAAATGTTTACGGGCATTTTCATATTATCAATAGATACAACGATTTATAGTAAATGCGCAAGGGGATATTCATATTTTAAATTAGATACGTAGGTTTCACTAAATGTTTACGCTTATATCAGTATTTTCAGTAGATACATATATTTTTAATAAATGATAAAGTGTATATTTATATTATCAGTGTAAACATAGTTTTATAATAAATGTTATCTTGTATAATCATATTTTCAATAGATACGATCTTTCACAATAAATATTTGAGGGTACATTTATATTTTCTACAGAGACGTATATTTATAATAAATTGTTACGCTTGAATTCATATTTTGAATAGATACACAGATTAATAACATTTGTTTACGGGTATGCTCATATTTTCAAAAGATACAATGATTAATAGTAAATGTTTACTGTTGTATTCATATTTTCAATTGATACATCTATTTAATTTAAATGTTTACTCTTTTATTCATATTTTCAATTAATACATATGGTTTTAATAAATGATTTCTCATATATTCGTATTTTCAATATATACGTTGATTTATAATAAATGTTATCAGGTATATTCATATTTTCAGTAGTTACACAGATGTAGAATAAATGTTTACGCTTATATTCATACGTTCAACAGATAAATAGATTTATAATAAATGTTTACGGGTATATTCAAAGTTACAAATGACACATAGATTTAGAATCATTGTCTACGGCAATATTTATTTTTTCAGTAGATACGTAAATTTATATTAAATCTTTATTGGTATATTCATATTCTCTGTAGATACATAGATTTATAAAACATGTTTACGGTTATAATCATATTCTCCATAAATACATAGATTTATAGTAAATGTTTACTCTTATACACATATTTTCAATAGATTCATCTGTAAATAACAAAAGTTTATGTGTATATTCGCAGTTTCAATAGATACATTAATTTTTAATAAATGTTTACAGGTATATTCATATTACCAGTAATTACATAGATTTACAATAAACGTTTACGCTTACTTTTGTATTTTCAATACATACACAGATTTATATTAAGTAATTAAATTTATTTTCATATTTTCAATAAAAACACAGATTTAAAAGAAATGTTTACAGTCATATTCGTATTTTTAATAAATACATGTATTAATAATAAATGTTTACGGTTATTTTCATATTTTCAATAAATACATAGATTTATAATAAATGATTAGAGCTTTCTCATATTTTCAATAAATACGCAGATGTACAACAAATATTCATGGTTATTTTTATATTTTCAATAAATACAGAGTTTTCTTGTAAAAATTTACCGCTATATTCATATTTTCAATAAATATATAAATTCATAATAAATATATAAGTTTATAATAAATATTAAGATTTATTGTTTACGTTTTCGGTCATCTTCATATTTTTAATAAATACTTGGATTTATAATAAAAGTTTACGTTGGTTTCATATTTTCAATGAATACATAGATTTAAAGTAAATGGTTACGGTTATTTTCATATTTTCAATAAATACATTGATTTATAATAAACAAGTATATTTTTTTAATATTTTCAATAAATAAGTTTATGTACAATAAATGTTTCCGGTTATTTTCACATTTTCAATAAATACCGAAATTTATATTACATGTTTACGGTTATATTGATGTATTCAATAAATATGTAAATTTAGAATGAATATATTAATTTATAATAAATATATACGTTTACAATAAATGTTTACTGTTATTTTCAAGTTTCTAGTGAATAGATATGTTTATAGTAAATGTTTGATGCTAGATTCATATTTTCTATATATATATAGATTTATAGTAAATGTTTACGGTCATTTTCATATTTTCAATAAATACATAGATTTATATTAAATGTTTACGGTTATTTTCCTATTTTCTATAAAACCATAGATTTAAAATCAATTTTTTGTCGTTACTTTCAAATTTTCAATAAATACAGAGATATACAGAAAATGTTTACCGTTATATACATATTTTCAGTAAACATATAGATTTATAGTAAATATACATACTTATAATAAAGGTTTACGGTTATTTCCATATCTTCAGTAAAAACATAGTTATATAATAAATGTATATCGTTATTTTCATATTTTCAATAAATAGAGAGTTTTATAATAAATGTTTACGGGTATATTCGTATTTTCAGTAAATATATGCATTTATAATATATATATAAGTTTATAATGAATGATTATTGTTATTTTCATATTTTTAATATATACGTAGATTTATAATAAATGTTTACGGTTATTTTCATATTATAATAAATACACAAATTTATTATAAATGCGTACGGTTATTTTCATATTTTCATGAAATACATATATTTATAATAAATGTTTACTGTTCTTTTATATTTTCAATAAATACATATATATTCAGTAAATGTTTACGTTATTTCCATATTTTCAATAAATACAGAGATTTATATTAAATGTTTACGGCTTCATTCATATTTTTATTAAATATATAGATTTACAATAAATATATAGGTTTATAGTAAATGTTTACTGTTATTTACATATTTGTAACAAATACGCAGATTTATATCAAATGTGTAATGTTATTTTCATATTTTCAATAAATGCAGATGTTTATAATAAATGTTTACGGTAATATTCATATTTTCAATAAATATGTATATTTATAATAAATATATAGGTTTAAATTAAATGTTTACTGATATTTTCATATTTCTAATGAATATGTAGATTTTGAATAAATGTTTCCGTCTATTTTCATATTTTCAATAAACACATAGATTTATAATAAATGTGTACTTTTATTTTCATATTTCCAATAAATACATATATATAAAAAAAATATTTACTGTTATTTGGATATTTTCGATAATTACATAGATTTATAATAAATGTTTAAGGTTATTTTCATATTTTCAATAAATACTTAGATTTATAGTAAATGTTTACGGTTATTGAGTTATTTTCTATAATTACATAGATTGATAACAAATGTCTACCTGTATATTCAAACTTTCAATACATACACAGATTTATTATGAATGATTACGGGTATATTCGTATTTTCAACAGTTATATAGATTTATAATAAATGTTTTCGTGTATATTCAGATTTTCAATAGATACAAAGATTTATTGTAAATGTTGACGAGTATATTCGTATTTTCAGAAGATACATAAAATAATGATAAATTGTTAGGGTTATATTCATATTTTCAATAGATACATATTTTTATAGTACATGCTCACTGGTATATTCATATTTTCAATAGTTACATAGGTGTAATATAGATGTTTACGGGTATAATCATTTTATCAATAGATAAATTGTTTTATAACAAATGACTACCGGAATATACATATTTTCAATAGATATGTAGATTAGTATCAAATGTTTACTGGTATGTTCGTATTTTCAGTAGATACATGGATTTCTAGTAAATGTTTACGCTTATATTCATATTTTCAGTAGATACACAGATTTATAGTAAATGTTTACTCTTATATCCATATTTTCAGTTGATACATACATTTATAGTAAATGTTTACGGGTATATTTATATTATCAGAGGATACGTAGTTTTATAATAAATGTCTAGGAGTATATTCATTTTTCCAGTAGATATTCTGATTTATATTAAATGTTCAAATGTATATTCATATTTTCAATGGATACACAGGTATATAGTAAATGTTCACTAGTGTATTCATATTTTCAATAGATACATAAATTTATAATAATTGTTTACGGGTGCCATAATATTTTCAATAGATACATAGATTTATAATAAATGATTACGGGCACATTGACATTTTCAATATATACATATATATAATATGTGATTACACGTATATTCATATTTTCAATAGATACATTGTTTTATAGTAACTGTTTACTGTTATACCCATATTTTCAGTAGATTCAGCGATTTATATTAAATTTTTACGCGTATATTCAAATTTTCAATAGATTCACTGGTTTATAATAAATCTTTACTGGTATATTCATATTTTCAGTAGATACATGGATTTCTTGTAAATGTTTACGCTAATATATTCATATTTCCAACAGTCATTCAGATTTACAATAAATGTCAACGGTATATTCACATTTTAAACAAATACATAGATTTATAGTAAATGTTTACGCGTATGCTCCTATTTTCAACAGAAAAAATGATGTATAATATATGTTTACGGTTATATTCATATTTTCAGTGCTTTGAGATATTTATAAAAAATGTTTACGCTTATATTCATATTCTCAATAGATACATTGTTTTATACCAGTGTTTACGTGTGTACGCATTCTTTGTACAGATACATGGATTTATAATAAATGTTTACACTTATATTCATATTTTCACTTGTTAAATAGATTTATAATAAATGTTTACACGTGTATTCATATTTTCAATAGATACACGGAATTATAATTAATGTTTACGGGTATATTCATATTTTCAATAGATAAATACTTTTATAGTAAATGTTTACGCTAATATTCATATTTTCAATAGATACATAGATTTCTAATATATGTGTACGGTTATATTCATGTTCGAAAATGCTTAGATATATAATAAATGATTACCTAAATAAAACGAAAGCCTCGCGTAATCAAAACGTAAACCTAACATAAACATCCCGCAAACATAGCCTAAACCTAGCATAAACGTCCCGTAACTCTATCCAAAACCCAACAAAAACATCGCGTTAAACAAACCTAAACATATCACAATCCTGCCGTAAACTGAACATAAACGTAGCATAACACACCCGAAAACATAACCTAAGCCCTACATATAGTTCCCGTAATCCTAACATAAACCTAACATAAACCTGCCTCTAACCTAACCTAAACCTATCCGAAACATCGCGTAAACGTAATCTAAACATAACATAAGACTCGCGTAAACCAGACGCAGACCCAACATAAACCTCCCGAAAGCGTAACCAGAACAAACCATGACAATCTAGTAAACATAACATAATCCTAGCCTAAACCTCCCGTAACATATCCTAAACCTAACATGATCCTCCCGTAAAGCTAACCTATTCATTACCTAAATATCGCGTAAACGTAACATAAACATAGAATATGCTTCCCGATAACCTAACGTAAACCGAATCTAAACCCCCGTAAACTAAAAATAAACCTAACATAAACCCCCCGTAAAACTAATCTAAATCTAATATAGACCTCCCTTAAACACAAACTAAACCTAACACAAACATCTCGTCAGCATAACATAAACCTAAACTAAACGTCGCGTAAACATAACCTATTTCTTTTTTTTTTTTTTTACGTGGAGAGAATTTTCAAAAGACAACCTGGTTTTGTTCCCTGAGGGGGGGAAGCCGGGGAGTGTCGGATTTTTACCGACTAAAACCTCCACGGTGGCCACATACCTGCCTACAGCGGAGCTCCGGTACCATTACATGCACAACGGTCCTCCCCAGGCGTATCGCCATGCAGCTTCTTCACGGCGATTGTCGCTAATCCTTCTGTCTTCTTTCTACCTGCGACAACAGACGACCACCGCCCGTTGCCGCTTCTATCACGGGGCGACTTCTATGGGTTGGACTGGCCCTCACCTGTCTTCCCGGCGACCCCGGGTTCTTCTTCATTCCTCTTCTTGATGCCAGTGCGAGCCTGGGTCCCGCTATTCCCCCAGGCTCTTCCATCACGTCCTGGAGACTATGGCTGCGGCATCTGGAGGGGTGGACAAGCCCCTCGTTGTATCGATGTCGCCGCGGGGTCCTCAGCTGGGATGAGGAGCGCCCCGGAAGCGGCGTCCGAGTGCTGCTCTGGATCGTCATCTTCCCTGACGCGCCGGGTTGCTCCTCTCCCGCGGCCGTTCGGCGTTCTCTTTGGCGGTCATTACCTCGTCACAGTAATTAATGACGGCCGAACGCTTGCAGTAGTCTGCCAGCAGGGCCTTGATTATTGCTGCAGGCGACAGGTCTTGCCATATGCTCGACCTGAGGACTCGTCTCTTGTCCTCGAAGGCCGGACATTCCTCCAGGGTGTGTTGCGCTGTGTACGTTTCAGCGCCGCACAGGTGGCAGATGGCTGTCTGCTCGGCTCCAATGCTTCTGAAATACTCACCGAAGCATTCGTGTCTGGTGAGCTTCTGAGTCGTCCGGGAGGTTAATCTTCCCGGTCCCCTTCTTATTCACTCTTCCCAGCTGGGAAGTAGTGCTCCAGCATCTGTTCTGCTGCGAGCGCCGCATTCCTCAAGGTCGTCCTTCCACTCCCGGACGGCTTGCTGGTGTGCTCGCAGTCTTGCCGTTGCGAGCATCTGATCCGTGGTCCTTTCACTGCACCCGCGGAGTTCCCGCGCGCGGTGGAACACTTGCGCCTCCACACTTGCCAGCCGGTCGAAAGGTAGCGACCCGGCAAGGGTTAGCGCCGCCTCCTGGGAGATCGTGCGGTATCCGCGCACGACCCGGATCGCCATCCGTCGCTGGAGTCTGCGCTGCATCCTGGCGTTATGATGCCGTGCGGTCAGACCTTCGACCAGATTGGTGCACCGTACAAGGCCATCGACCTTACCACCGAGGTGTAAAGTCTCCGGAACCTGTGCTCCGGCCCACAGATGTTGGGCAGAATTCTACCCATCAAGGTGGCCACACCTTCCACCCTGGGAACCAGGGTGGCGAAAGGCGCCTCGATGGTCATTCGCTCATCGAGCGTCACTCCGAGGTACTTCAGTATTCTTCCCACCAATGTACGGTCGTCACCGATACTTATCCCCGACAGCGGCGGACTCCTCGTCCGCGGCAGGTCGTGGAAACAGATGGCCTCCGTCTTGGCCGTCGCGACTCTAAGTCTGAGCCGTCGGATACGACTGACCGCGGCTACGCCCACCTCTGCCAGCCTGATTGTCCTGGTCGAATCCCGTCCTCCGGCGAAAAGCAGTTCTTTGTCTGCGTAGCAGGTTACGCGCACTCCCGGGGTTACGGCAGATTGAAGCAACGCGTTGTACCCCACGTCCCAGAGTAAGTGTCCGAACACTGACACTTGTGGAACTCTGCGTTCGATAGCTCGTCTCCCCACCGCGCCACTACGGGTGGTGTACTCTACGGCTATCCCGTCGAGATAGTTTGCGACTACACGCCGTATGTATTCCGGCACGCGATGACGTGCGAGGCCCTCTCGGATCCTCGACCAGGGCAGGGAGTTGAACGTGTAGACTATCTCCAGAGACACAGCAAACGCCACTCCGCCCTGGCTTACCGCTGACCACGCGTCCGCGATAACGCGCCCGATCGCGTCGATGGTCGACCTACCCTTTCGGAAGACGTACTGGCTATAATCCAGGTTTGGTCCCTCGCCCGTCAAGTGAGCCAAGATGCGGCTCATTACCACCCTCTCGAATAATTTCCCCGTCACGTTTAACAGGCATATCGGCCTGTACGCTGTAGACGTGCCCGGCGTCCTTCCCGGCTTGGGAATAAGCACGAGCTTCGCCGTATTCCAGCTCGCGGGGATTCTTCCTTCGGCGAGGCAGCTGTCGAACAGTTCCTTCATGATCCCTCCGAGTACGCGCAGCGCTAGTGCCAGCGCGCGACCTGGTACGCCGTTGTGTCCTGGAGCGGTTTTCTTCGCCGCCATCTTCCTCATCGCTGCAGTGAGTTCGTCTTCCGTCACTGGCGCAGGCGGCGTCCGTAGCTGCATCGATGATTCCCACACTTTAGTCGGGTCGCCACGCATCTGCTCCGCGTCTCTGAGGAAAATATCGTCCAGGACACTCGCGAGCGTTTCCTCGTTCAGAGCTTCCGTCACTGGGGGCACCCTCGGCCACTTGGACAGTACCAGCAGGTAGGGCCTTCCCCAGGGGTCGCGGTCTATCGTGCCGATGAGCTCGTCTCACGCACGAGCTTTGGCAGACCGAATCATACACTGGATTCGCTTGACCCGCAATCTGTACCGCATGTAGGGCGCCTTTTCCATTCTGGCGTCGCTTCGGCTGCTCCTTCGCGCCCGCTGGAACTTGCGGCGCGCCAAGGCGCAGACTATCCTCTCTCGCTCGATCTCTGGAGTCCACCAGTTGACCGAGTCGCGGTGCGCTCGCCTGACGCGTGGCATTGCAACGTCGCATATTTCTGCGAGCTTCCGTTGCAACCAGTCGGCTGTTGCTTCTACGTCACGAGCTGTGTTGGCGTGCGGTCCATCCCACGCTTCTCCATGGGCCGCTGCCGACAACATGTCTTCGTCGAGCTTCCGTATCGACCATCTTACTGGCGGCGGATTCTCCTGAGGACGACGTATATCGGCGAATTTCACATTCCCTCTTCTGCCGGAGTGGGTTTCCAGGAGGGTGTAACGGTGGTCGCTGGGTGTTTCCAGCTCCACCGCTACACTCAATACTGTGATTCTTCGCGTTGCTGCAGGAGGTGCCCACGATAGATCGACTATCGACTCTCCTTGCCAGCGAACGCAGGTATTCGTCGTCCGGGTGTTGAGGAGTCGTAGGTACAGGCTGGCTGCCCAGTCTGTTACAGCGTCTCTTCCCAGTTCGGAGCGGTGGGGACCCCAAAGCGTGGATTTGGCCGTGAAATCCCCCATTATGAGGAGCTCCCCCGTCATCCTGCGGCTGTCTTCTGGCGATGCAGTCCCGTAAGCTGTCCAATGTCCTCTGGAATGAAGTCAGTCGTTCGTTCGGCGGGGCGTAAACTCCGACGATGATCATTCTGCTCCATTCGGCCTCCACGTAACCACGTCCCCGCTCTATCCTTTGGAACTGGGTGGAGGCGTCTGATCCCGTGCTGAAGGTGTGCTACGGAATCTAACACCTCTCCGACCAATCCGGGGCTGTCGGGAACTCTGTGGGGCTCCGCTATTGCGGCCAGACCCGCACTTTGCTCTGCAATGGTTTGGAGGAAAAGGTCCTGCGCCCCGGCTGAGCGATTGACATTGGCTTGGATTACTATTTGGCCCCTATGTGCGATTATCAGCCATCTCCATGGCCTCTTCTCGACCGCTTTCGTTGTTGTTGTTGTCGATTGTCTCTCGTTGGTCTACTGTCGTCCTTTCCGTAGCTGGATTCTTCTCTCTTCTGATGCTGTCTTCTTCTCCGGCGCTGGATTCTTTTTCCCCGTCGCTCGCTGGGACGCTCCGCCTTCCTTGCTGCTGGTGCTCGTGTCGTCCTTTTCGCCCTCGGTGGCTTGCAGGCCTTGCTGCCGAGCCTGTGGTCGGCCTGACTACCCAAGTCGGTGCATACCGGACACTTCACGGGGGCGGTGCAATTCCGCACCCAGAGACCCGGTTCTCCGCACCTATAACATCGGCTGCTGCGGTCATTGTCGGACGGGCAGCGCGCCGAAGTATGTCCCACTTCCATGCATCTAAAGCATTAGAGCTGGCGGGAGACCAGTGCCTCTACTCGTGCCGGAGCCCAGCCGACAGACCATCGTCCTTCGGCGTATATCTTCTTTGCAGCCGTGGCCGAGCACGGAATCCATACGGTGCCCAGGCTCATCGGCGTGCGGCGCCTGATTTCGCCCGTCTTAATCTAGTCCACGTTGCATCCGCCAGCTAATGCAACCGCTGTTGTTAAGACTGGCGACGAACCTGATTCGTCCAACCAAAACACTCTCAGTTCCGCCATCTTCATGGGGCGGGTGACTTTCACAACATGCCCTTCCGGAAAGACTCCTTGAAGACATCCCGCCAGCTGGTCCGCATTCTCGGCGCTCTTCTCGACGGGGACTTCCAGGATCAAGCCGCCGGTGATTGCTCGCCGCATCAGGAGACCTTTAATGCCCGTGATATCCAGCTTAAACTCCTGGCGAGCCGCGGATATATACTCACCGTAAGTTTTCCCGCTACCTGTGGCCGCGGTCAGCGTAACCGCCGCTTTTCTTGGAGCTCTAGGCGGTCCTGATTTCCGCGACTGCTGCTCCTTCCCGCGGCGCTGTTGCTGCTGCTGCTGCTGTGGCTGCTTACGCTGCTTCCGTTGGAGCCGTTGCTGTGGTGGATGCTGTTGAGCAGCCTCCGCCTTTTTTCTTACCTGCCGGGAATTCGTCCGGCTCACTATGGTGGCCAAAGTTTCAGTTTCTTTGTTGGAATCGTTCCCTGTCGCCTCACCGCACCCCTTTCCTCAACGAACTTCCTGCGCGATCCGCGGAGTATTCTTGTGTCGCGGCCTGTATGCCGCAGATCTGGATTCCTCCCGGATGAGCTCTACCACGTCTGACGTCCGAACGGGAGCTTCCTTCTTCATTTCCTGGCGCAGTGCAGTGAGCTCTCTCGCCAGGTACGTAACAATCTCATATAGTTCGGGGATTTCCTTTCGGGGACGTCCTTTCTCGGAAGGGGGGTAGGTTCCCTCGGTGTGCTCCGCGTGCCGCCCTTCCTCTGTACAGGTTCGGGGGGAGCAGGGATATTGTCAGCATCCTACCCTCGCTGTTGTTGCTAGCATCGGCACTTTCTTGCCGCGCTAACCTTTCCTTGTGCTGACGAATGTCTGCAAGCACCATCATGAGCTCAGCTTCCAAAGCTGTCTCATTTGCCGTGGTCCAAGATTTAACCTAAACCTAACCTAAACCAAAGCTAAACCTATCAGTAAACATTCATATAAGACTATGTATCTATTGACAATATGAATATGGGGTTAAACATTTATTATAAATCTATGTATCTATTGAAAATATGTATATACCCGTAAACATTTGTTATATATCGATGTATCTATTGAAAATATGAATATAAGCGTAAACATTTACTATAAATCTATGTATATAATGAAAATATGTATACAACCGTAAACATGTGCTACAAATCTATGTATCGATTGAAAATATGAATATACCCGAAAACATTTATTATAAACCTATGTATCATTTGTAACTATGAATATACCCGTAAACATTTATTAAAAATCTATGTATCTATTGA
>WIUT01002291.1:0-24608 GCA_010645135.1 Tetragonula clypearis | reverse complement strand
AGCCGATTAATAGGCTACCGGTCGGTAAAGTGTTAACAGTTGCATATGCATGTTTGCTTTCCTAGATTCTCCGCGAAGATACGACACGTTTGTGCACGGCTGTAATTTCTTTTGCCGTGTTTCGCTGACGATACCGACGAATTAGTAGTGAATCTATATTTATATTTGTCCCGAAAAAAAAAGAAAAGAAAAGAAAAGAAGAAAAATGAAACGGACGTGTATTCGCGTCAAGTCAACAACAAACTGCGTTAAAGATAACAGTCAAAATATTTGATTATTCGATAAAATGATCGTGATCGCGTTGTATGGAAGCTTTCCACGAGTGTACGATACGTTGTACTTAATACATTGTCTTCTATTAAGGCAATCAGTAAGATTGTTATCGTTATGCTTGTTAGACTAATTGGAGTATACATTTGTACATGTATTTTCCATTTAAGAGTACATAGTCCGCTCGGCATTTTTTTCTTTTTCTTTTTCTTCTTTTCAGTTGACGAACGCGCGAAACAGAGCGTAGGGAAAGAATAAATTGTTTCTATACTTTCCTTTCAGCGCGTCTGAAACATGGATGTTTCTTTCACATCGTACTTAAGACGAACGCGTGTCGCTTTCGTAAATTCTGCTGAATAATACAATATTACAATCGTCGCAATTGAGATGGGTTAAACATCTCAACAATAAGGCAAGAAGTACAAAAGAAATTGCAGAGGAGAAAGTCAAACGGTACGAGAAAATCAACTTTTCTGAACTTTCCTTTCTTTTTTTTTTCTTTTTTTAACAAATGCAGATGCAATTTTCTTTTAAGCGAACTCGCGTGTCTTTATTTTTTTTTTTTTTTTATTGCAAGCTAACCTAAATCTAAAAAGTGAAAGAGCAGATTGAGATTATCTATCTGTGCAAACTCATAGTTTTACGAATGTAATTGAAAAATGGAACGCGAGCAGCAAGCTGTGACATTTCAAGTACTAAACGTTACAACGTGTATCACACACTTCTCGGGCGTGTTATATTTTCATTTCTGTTGTCTTATTATGTATATTTTACTCAATATGTATTTAATGTATTCAATGTATTCTACAAATGCAAGCAAAAATTCGCTGATTCCAGATGCCAGAGTAATCCTATTTGCACGTAAATAAACGTGCAGCTCTTTGTATCTATCAATCGCATGTAAAAATAAAAAGGTCGATCGAGGGGGGACGAGGTAAGAGCTGCTTGTATGTGAACTGCTAAAGCTTTGATAAAACCGCGCTACCGAGTCCCAATACCTTTCAGCCGAGTTGTGTTCAAATCACGTAACGAGAAAGAACCTGAAATAGATTTCCTACGCTTCGAAACTTCCCCAGGCTGACCCAGACGTATATGTTATGAAAAGGTTTTCAAAACGTCTGGCGGAAAGACCGCGAAAGAGAAAAACGCGAGAGGGAATTTCCGATCTGGAGAGACGCATTTCACGTCGAATGAGATTAACACGTTTCTTCTGTGTTGTATATCTGCTTTCAAATTAAAGAGACAAAAGAGAAAAACTGTATTTTGTACGTGTAGTTGCTGATATTCACTGAAAATAAATACTGAAAATATTTTTGTGAAATGTTATCTTGTT
The DNA here is from genome assembly GCA_010645135.1 of Tetragonula clypearis. Lineage (NCBI taxonomy): Eukaryota > Metazoa > Arthropoda > Insecta > Hymenoptera > Apidae > Tetragonula > Tetragonula clypearis. The sequence goes on along the minus strand of WIUT01002291.1, from coordinate 23,005 downwards.
ATCGGATGAGGTTTAACACGTTTCTCGACAATTGCGTAAAATAAGTAATGTCAATAAGAAACATAACTTTTAAGATAAAAGATACAGCAGCACGTATAAAGACTGTATGATCACCGATGATCAATTACGATCGTGAAATGAAAAATTGTTGATAGTTTGAAATTGGTATAAATTCGTAAAAAAAATGATTGTACAACGATCCATTTAATTTCATGTTAAAGTATATTAAATATAATTATCGTTAAATATAACAAAACGTTGGAAACATAATAATTTAAAAACACTTGTTAATTTTAGTAATCTAATTTAGTTTCAGTTTCATTAATTTCTTTTCTTATTATATTATATTATACTTTTAATTTTAATTAGATTATTATTATTATTATGTTATTTTATTACATTGTTATTATAATTCAATATTAAATAAAATCAAATATCTTAAATTCAGTCAGATTAGCTAAACGATCTGACTAGAATTCGTGTCAGAGAAATTAAAATACAAAGAGCAAGAAATAAATTTTATAAATATATAAAATTCCTATGGAAAATTTTCTACAAATTGCTCTTATTTTGACCAGCTCCAGTGTTTAACATAAGCACTTATCTGCCTCTGTTTAGTAAAACATGCGAAAAACATGTTCGAACATAAGTTTTAAAGAAGGAAGAACTTTCATCCCTGTCCTACCCTTAGAAGAAGAAAGAAAAAAAAAAGAAAGAAAAAGAAACATGAAGGCAGGTTGGTTGAATTATCGCGGACAACTTTGTTCGACCTCTGCGAAATAGTGAAACGAAGGTGTAATAAAGGTTTGTTAACGATGAGAGACACTGATGACGACAAAAACAGAACAGATGCACTTTGCCAGATGTCATTGCAATGGGATTGTAGTAATCTTGCTGCTTCTCTCAGTTTGAAAGCTGGCCTCGGACAAGGATCTCTCAATAAAATGACACAACCTGATGATTACCGCAATAATGATAACAATAGTTTTATTTCTATTACTTCATTGTTGCCATCGTCACGCGTTGGCCATGTAATTATATTCTAATGGCACTTCGCGTCCGATGCTAAAATTAACCATCCCTGGATGAAACGAAAAGCGCGTAGTACAGTGGTATAGTGTCATTTAACATTAGAACCAATGGAAGTCACTTAACATTAGATTCAGATTTCTTGGTTTTATAACACATTTAAGAAAAGAACAGCACAACACAAATTTCTAATCCTTAATTGGTAGATATTCATTGGATTAGATAATTAAAATTTATTTATTGATTTATTATTATTACTGATCTACTTAAAAACGGATTGAATTGACTTGAAAATTCCAAAATCATGCAATTCAATCCCTATTGCTATAGATCCCAATGAGTTAATACCAATAATACCAAGGTTAATATCCATTTAATACCCATTACACAATTTATCATATTATACAATTGTAGAATATTAAGTACAGAAATTAACTTAGCATCTTTTTAGATAAACTTGCCATTTATTTGTTGGTTTTGTTTTAGGGTCATTCTAATGGGAGATTGTTTTTTTTTATTTCTCAATTGAGAACTCTATTTAAGTTCTCATTGTTTAAGTTCTTCGAGTGAGAAGTAAAATTTTTTCTTTAATTGAAAAGAAAGATATATTGTTTCTTTCAATGATGTTTTATAAGTGCGACGAATTAAAAATTCAGTGCAAAGGCCTCGAATTAATTTCCACGCCAATTAATTGAATTACCAAGTAGCGAATGTGTTAAGATAATTGTTTTTGTAGAAACAATTAATTTTTATTTTTCGTAATACCGATTCCAATAAATTGTTAAGCTCCTCTGTAACTATTAATGTGTATGTAATTACTTAATTATTATTAAAAAATAAACATTGGTCTTTTGATTTCTGACGTGTTTTTCGCTGCTTAATAGTTTTTGAAAAATGTCTATGAAAATCCATGTGGTGTCTTCAAATATTTTGAATTAAGAATCGTTTAATTGTTATATTTTTAAACAATAAAATCAGCTCCAACATAGAAAAAAACTACGGTGGCTTTAAAATGCATTACCATCTGAGAGAAGTTAAGAATTATTTCTGTCACAAATGTTGATTAATAACTGTGGAATGCTTTTGATAAAAATGATATAGCAGCATTTGTTGAAGAATGAAAATAAGATTCTATCACGTCTATTTATTTCAGTTACATCACTTATCTATATGTACATAGCATAGCTAGATTCATATTATAGGTCTGGTATTAAAATTAAACCTTGTTGATAGACACGACAGAAGAGCAAGATTACAACCAAAATATACTAATGTAATACAATGGAGCATGCTAGAATGAATGTAATTGGTTCTAAGACTTCTTCATACTATCTGTTTGGTCTAACACAAGTATATTAGCATATTGTACATTGAAATTCATTAAACATCTACAATCAACTACAAAATTATCATTATATTATTAGATATCAATATTGTTAGATTATTATGACCAAATTTGATGATCAAATATCTATAATACAATTTATAAAAAAATTTATCAATAAGTAATATCTCTATATCATTTTCTTCATATTAATATTAATTTTAATATTTAATATTAATACTATATATTATATTTTTACATAATTATATTAACATAATATTGTATAATAATTAATATTAATTTAATATTTAAAATTGGCTAAAAGTATTATGTTAAGTGAAGATTAAGATTAGGTTGACAACAAATCAAAATTGACAAACTTATACATTAAACCGTATTATTATCGAAACTATGTAATTTGACGTTAAAAAAAAAAGAAAAAAAGAAAGACGAAGTGAAAAACTGATAAATTAAATTAATTAAAATTAATTAATGTATTATGCAATTCAAGGCAAACGAAACTCACATTAGATAGGTTAGCACAATAGATAGATTAACTCGCAATACTATTTGAAATTATAATTTATTTGTATCTCAACGTTAGCTCAACGTGCGTTTAATTTCAATGATTGCGAGTTACGAAAAAATTATACGTATAATAATCAACTACTTAATTATTATTTCCTTCTCTCAAAAGAAAATTCTACTTATAAACATAAAAATATCGAGCATGTATAAACTTACTGGACAATCGTGAAAGCATCTCGTCTGTTGTATATTCCTGTATTACCAACACAGACGAGACAGTGAAAGAAAGAGAAAGAAAATAAGCGAGTAAATGTGAGAGAGAAGAAAGAAGAGAAAGATACTGGAAGGGACTGAGGGTAACGTACACAGAATTGCCCCAGTAGTTATTAGAACCCATGTCGTAATAATCTGTTGTTAAACGCATTAGCAATCGAGTAGAGAAAGTTTTCAGAACAAACGGACTGAATTCTCTCTCTCTCTCTCTCTCTCTCTCTCTCTCTTGATAACGCAGCTTCAACTATCACGAATGTTCTATTCTTTTCTATATACGTATACAGTTCAAGTATTTCGACCAAGGAGGTTTTCTTGCTATTGTGCCGTGTGGAAGATTAAAAAAAACCACCTGCACTCTTAGATATAGAGTGTTCGAAATAAAGAGTCTAAGATTATTAGGTATTAAAGCTTCGCCGTTAAGGAAACAGTAATTATTTAATTTAATAAAAGAATAAAAAAAGAGTAAAAAAATGCGAGACTAAGATCTTAGGCATCAATATAAGATCCATTAGATGGAGAGTAGATAATTAAAAATCGAATTTAATTCTGATTGTAATATGATGTATAATATATATTATATTATATTATATTAGTTATAATGTAATATATATTATCGAATAATAATATTGTATTATGAATTTTAAGTTTATTATTTTAAATATATACCTAAATTCTATTAAAAAAAATTGCACTGCAATTTTAATTTATATTTGGTATATTATATTGCAAAAAATATTGTCATAATATAATTCTAAATAAAATTTAATGAAAGAATTATAATGCGTATTTTATTATTATGTTATATTTATTACATTATACTACATTATTAAAGAATAAGAATTAGAAGAATCATTAAAAAAAAAAAAAAGAAACAATAATATTTAATAATATTCTCTTTCTTCATAATTAAGCAAAATAATACAAGTTCTACGTAAGTACAAGTAATACGTAAGTTCTCTAAATAAATGTTTGCAAATTAAAAAACTTGATTATTATGTTCTCTAGTAAATGTTTTCAATGAAAAACGAGTTATTTTATAATTTATTCTGAATTCCCGCGTGTAAAACGAACATTGTAGTTAAATTACAATTAGTGGAACAAGGTAAGAATATTCAAATATTATGTTATGTATATTGGAATGAAGACACATCAAATATCTCTTATGAAAGAGGAAATAAAGCTTTGCATTTTATCAAGACTTGTGGCTGAGTATTACTGGTAATCTTTTGCAATGATATAATATTTCCTGTTAGATATTATATTTTTGATTCTCTTATTTACAGTTTATATAAAGAGATTACATGAGAAAAATATAGCCAACACCATTTTTGTTGATTTTCTGGCTTTCTGGCTAAGTATAATGCTCTCAATATTATCTTAGTACTATTATTTTGTACCATCATTACTGATTATTACGTATTTTTATGGATACTATGAATAATTCCACGAATCAGATTCAAATTCTGAATAAACTTCTCTGTGTTTCTAAATTTTTTAGTTCTTTTTTTTAAATTTTTACATTAAGAGATTGAAAATTTTTTAAATGTCCCTTTCATATAAAATGTGCAACTCCTTAATATCTCTTTAATAATGCCTATATAATATTATTAAATTACACAATCAGACTTCCTGTACCTCATTTAATAATACAATAATTTATGTTTGACAAAACGTTAGAAAAAAGCAAATTAAAAAACTATATGTACATGAATATTGAATAATTGAATATGCAAATTTGACTATGTATTACTTTCTTTATCATAGATATTAATTTTTCACTTCTATTTGATACTAAGGAACACATTAAGCTGGAAAAATCAGATTAATATATATTTATATTTTTTTTTTATTATTATATTCAATTGTATGTAAAGTAAAATTAGATTTATAGCAAAAAAGAATAAAACAAGAATGGAATAGGTATATCACGATTAAATTACAAGTAGATAATTAATACTAATTTCATGAATTATTTATGCCATTATCTTTGCCACGCGCGAATTAAAAATTTGTTCATCTCAGGATAAAATCTCAAACATTGATAAAGCCTCAGACATATTTAAAATCAGAACGAGAATTTTCTCTATAAAGTATTCAATATATAAATGATAATATTGTATTTATAATTGGATAATATCTTATTTATATTCTAGTCGAAAAAATGAAACAGAACTTTTAATTAAGATAAAATTAATTTTAATTAAATATCTAGCAAGCATTAATTAATCTCACTTTAAACTGATATTTATTTACTAGTATTCTTTTATTCATATAAATATACAATATAAAAGGTTTCTAACATAAAAGCTTTTTCTGATTTATTTTTTTGTAATTCAATCCTTTATGCGTGGAATTTAAAATGTTTGTCATTTCAATTAAACTTTTTTCAATTGATTGTGTTTATAATCGTGTCAAATGTTACAAAAGATAACCAACAATTCTATATTTGATTACTAATAATTCTATGTTTGAATTTTTCTACATACAAAGAATTACTATTATTGAAGAGAAGATATTGGAAAGAAGATATTAAATGTGAGTTGACCAATACGACTTAAATAACCAATTTCAAACAAAAATTTAAAAAAAAAAAATTTTTACAATTTTACACGCCTAAGATCAAGAAAATTGGCTGAAATTACTAACATGTGTCAATAAGCAAAGTAAAATTCTTTTATCGTTAAATGGATCTGAAATGCAGAAAGCTTTTAGCAAAGAAACATTTTTCTGATGCTTGCTACGGATAAGATATTAATTGCTAAAAGTTTATTATATTTTCGTCTTCACATTATACACATGACCGTGTGAAAGTATAAGAAACGTATAAATTGGACACAAATTACATATCATTGAAGCATAACTTTGTAACTTTCCTCATCAAAACATTCTAAATATTAAGTTGTGTAACAAATTTATTTGTATTTTAAGAGAAGGTCGAAAATCGTTACATTTATACGTATAAGATTTAATATTTAATTAACAATGTAAATATTACTTTATTAAATATCTATACTTGTTCTTCATTTAAATTTACTAAAAAATATTCTTTACTAAAGAATCACATTATATTTATTATTAATAAGTCTTCAAATAAGTCTTCTATTACTTCAAATTATTGATAACAATAACAATAATATTATATATTATATTGTATGATATTAATATAATAATAATATTATATAATATATATTTCTTATATTACATTGTACTATTAATAATAATTTAAATATTAAAGCGATTAATACTAACATGTTACTTGTAAATATTAATACAATATTATAAATATTATATCATTAAGTGAAACATAAATGATAGAAAAACATATAAAATATTAAAATACTATAATATTTAATTGATAAATTCATTTTCTCTCTAGTTTCATTTTTTTTCAATTATGTTCATAAAAATATTAAACTGCATAAACACTCATATTGTATTTGTTTTCCTTTCGTTGCTGTAATCAAACAATGAAATGTTAAGCGATGTTTGTCTATATCGTAGATAACGTAAGTAAGGTCGTTCCTAAAGATGTAACATCAATAAGTAAATGAACTTGCTACACAACCTAACATGCAGTATTACACAAAGTTTCTTCCTAATTCCGTAGAATCTGTAGATTCATAAACATTAGATTTAGAATATTATTTTTATCAAATTTCCCGATTATAACGAGAATAATTGTACATACCGAGAATAATTGTGTAACCTTAAAGCATAAGTCATACTAATCCGGTACAGTTATAACACGAATGAAGGGTAATAGACAATTGATGTTAAATAAGATATAATGCTATAGTGATATACGGGGTGTACCACATTCTTCCGGTCGAACTTTATCCGCGCGTTTTACAGATACAAGTGAAGATCACAGGAAAAAAATATGTTATATTTATGACGGAGTAAATTCGAACTTTCATTATTATCCAAAATTCATATTCTGCATCTTTGGGCATAACAGGTTATTTCCATTTTCAATTGTATTCGGTTGCATTAAAATTTTTTCTGCCCAATTATACAGTGATATTAAAATCAAAAAATGAAGAAAATTAAGTTAATTAGTTAGTTGGTTCATAAATTATATTGTTATAACATTTTTCCGCGATGTTTGTAATTTTCCAATATTAATTAAATTGTTTATTTCTAATTTTAATAGTGATATTTTAAAAGCATAATAATAATAATAATTATTATTATATATATATAAACTACGTATATATTTTATTTGTATATTCTAATATATGTAGATCTACGTATATTTTATTTATATATTCTATATATAAATTATGTATAGGTCACTGAACTGGTTATAATATGGTTTTCGAATAAAAAAATAAAACAAAATTACATTATTTGAGGCGATGCTTTGTTTTATTAAAAAGTCTCTAGAGCTAGGGACTTTATTTTTCGAGGGAGGAAAGAAACATCGTTTGTATGATTGATAAAAAATTAGAAATCTTTTTGTTTGTTAAAAGGAAAGCAAGATTTTTAAGTACTTTGATATACAAATTATACCTTACGTTTCTAATCTTTTATTATGGAGAATTTTCAAACAAAATGTAATATAAGAAGTAATATGCGCGATAAATTATCATAATTTACACATTATTGACACAAACTAAAATACGAGTTTGTAAAACTGTCAATCATACATGCAATATATATAAAAATAGTGAATATTTTAAAATGAAGCACTACTTTCTTAAGATTTACTTTCATTTTGTTATAACATATTAACGTATCAGTTATAATTCCAGTAACCAGATTATTTCACTAAGAATAATTCTTACAATAAAAAAAAAAAAAAAAAAAAAAAAAAAAGAAATAAAATATATGTTAGAAATAGAGAATTTCTAAATGATAGAATTATTATATCTTAAAAAGTGATAAATTAGCAAAATTTAAAAAAAGAAAACTGGACGATACTCTTTAATATTTTCTTCAAACGCTAGAAGCTTTTTAACTATTTTATGTTTATATAAAATATTTTTACTTCCTACGGTCATGTAACAAATTGAAATACCCAATAATATATATCGAGATCGTTCGGTGAACTTTATAGCTCATTATTGCATGGAACAAGTTTTTTTCATGTCACATTCAATAATAATTCGTTTTTCAATTAGTCAATTAACAAGATTCATTTCTCTACATGAAATTCATACATTAATTAAATTTTAAACTTATAAAATTACTAGCTGCTATGTTTCTAATTAGAAAAATCTGTGATCAGAATAACGACTTGTGAAAAAACAATAACTTCATGATGTAACAATAAGTTACTAGACTAATAGGTAGAACGACACTGAATATTTATGTATAAATTGATAATAGCTTGAACATACAGGGGTATCCCGAGTTTAAATGGCCAAATTCCAAAGGCTTGATCCATACATCTATACATTGATCTATACATAAAAAGAAAAAGAAAAAAAAATGTCATATAAAGTTTGTCAAGAAACGCTTTGTTAAAAAGTTATAAACAAATGTATACATGAAATGGTTAGCTACGCTTTTTCTTTACCATTTGATCTTTACTTATGGAGCACTTCAAAGCAAAAGATTTATTAAACGGAAATAGCTTCACACGAAGAACTAGCGCAAAGAATTAAAAGCTTAACTTTATTGGAACTCAGCAAAATTCTCAGGAATTTTATGGAGTTATTAATTCTATTATTCTCTGATATAAAGCTTGATAGAGTTAAAAATTATTTTTTATCGTATTATCATGATTCATGATACAAAATTGTTAGCGCATGAAAAAAGCATATATATATATATATATACTACGACGTCGTTTGTGTACCGTGGAAAATAGCATTGTTACTTATATATTTCACGTATGTAATATTTGTTCATAATTTTACGACAAAGTTTGATGTCGAATTTTATATAATATATTTTTCTTCTTTTTACGTGTAATGTCAAATCCTCGCAGTTTGCCGGTTTAACTTCGGGACACCCTGATGTTGAAATTATTTTCAACTTAATTTTTATGCATAAAAATACAATGTCTTATACTAGATACCTTATTGCTACGTCGTAAAGTTCTTTCTGAAATTATTGTTCTAATTATCCTAGATTCTCTAATTCGAAGCAAAGTAGCGGAGTAATTTTATAAGTTCAAAATTTAATTAATATTTGAATCTCGTGTTATCGACAAAAAGATAGAAGGTTCCTACTAAATCTTGTTATCGACAAACAACAGACCAATTAGGTCTTGTTAATTGACGAAGACTGAGAGACGGATTATTGTACGGAAGTGTAAAAAGAAACTTCGACAAGTCAGATACAATGTAAAAAACGTTTACAGATCAAAACGCACTACGCTTAATAATAATAAAGGTAAACGCTTACGTGTAAAAGGTCGTTAACTCGCTGGTATACACGACGCGCATAGCGAGTTATACAGGCAGGCTGAATGTAAATCTAATTTCCATAAATCGAACCGAAGCTTTTAGCGCAAACGGATAGGCCCGTGTGAATCGATAGGCCTGGAAAACTTCTACACTGAAAAGATCATTATTGTTCGCGATTGGCGCACGCGATGCCAGCATTGTTCTCACATTGTTAAACGGCCAAGTACATTTACAGAGTCGGTTTCGAAGGAATCGAGCACGATGTACGCGGATATACACGACCCTATAATATTTTCAACCGGCTGTTGAAACTTCACGCACGATGAACGCGCCGGTTGTTAACAAATTGTTCGCGAACAAACCAGTCTGAAACATTGAATATACGATGCAAGTGAGTATAAACGTACTGCATTAGAGAAGCGCGTTTTATCCCCAACAGGGATTCGTACGCGTATATCGTAACCTTGCGACGGAGACTGGCAGCGGTCGCCACGACAATGATGAACAAAACCTCTTAGCAACATCGGACGTGATTTTGATGAATGGACCTCTCGTCCTGTAATGGTAGTAAATGTACTCACTGGCTCGCTCCACTTGCAGATCGTTACGTTATTATCGAACGTTAACGCGGCGATAATATGACAGCCGACGGTCGGGGGGGGGGGAGGAGGGGGCATCGTTCGATCCGATTCAATCGGCATTCCCGATCGGCGTGTTAATAGCCACGGATGAGATCGACGGCGATGGTCGGCCATTTTCGCTGCTTTTGTTTACGTAGGAAGTATCGAGCCGCGACGAAGTGGAAATACGCGTGAACGTTTCGAACGTTCGCCGGGGAAATGCTACGAGGAGGCTAATCTTTCATTCTTTTTTTCTTTTTTTTTTTTTGTTTTTTTTTTTTTACCTCGAACTGCCAATGCGCCGCCTGCAGCAACTGTTTCGCTTGCTCCCTGGCACAACCTGCGGCCAGCACGAACTGATTGATCATCACCTGCTCGCGGAGAGTGTCCATTTTTTTCGTCACGTTTTAACGAGAACGAGGAAAACAGCGGAGGAAGGAGAGGCTACTACCGGCGCGGACACCGTTGTACAGCACACGACCCGTCCCGTGTTAGGCAGGCTCCGGCACCGACTCGCGAGTTTTCGTTTCAGACGCGGCTGCAGCCCACGAGCGGCGACCAGAGTCTTGTTTTGAAAACTAAACTCATCGCGGACGAGTGACGGACAGCGCGGGTCGCGAGACGCAAGGGACGAGAACGCTGCGTGACGTCATTAGCAGCTATTCACGAATCAGCGTGCTGCCTCCCTTGTGTTTGGCAGCGTTCTCTTTCCCGTACGCACTCCCTATTCACCATCACTTGTCCCCGAAACGTAATCAACGATCGAAACGTTTGTCGCAGGCTGCTATTTGTTTGCGGCCGATTTCACAGCTTCTCCACGACGTCGACGTCGCAACGCAACACGTGCACGTATTCTAAAATTTAAACCAGAGAGATTGCACCCAGTGCACGACAACGCGATCTGACGTTTGACTTGCTAGAAGTAGGAGTATATACCTGTTAGGACAGCCACCTCTCTTCGGAAAATGTTTAATATATGCTGAATATTGCTGTGTTTATCATCTAACGTGTCGATTTGTAATATTATATAAAGAAAACATTATATATATATATATATATGTATTTGTTCAAAAATATTACTATGAAAAAAACTTACAGATTTAACAGAATTTAAAACAATATTGAGAAATTACGCGTATCATTTTATATTTGCACCATTGATTTATCTATTTCTAGTACTATAATTAATATTTTTCTCTACGAGGCACGTGACTTTTAAACAGTTTTAAATATGCGTAAATGTTTTGCAAGGTACTACATTTTACGTAACAGTCGGTTTCATTAACTTGTTATCTCGGACTACGTACTAATCAATTGCTGTGAATGATCGATTCGCTTAATGATCATGCTTTGAAGGTCATATAGAAATAATGTGACTAAACTTTTCTTTTAATAGAATTATTTATGGAATATTTAATACGTCTCTCATAAAATATTTTATTATCACAGAATTACATTAATGGCCTCTTATATGCCCATAGTTTATCGTGATCGTAGATAGTGTGAATCTTTTCATACATATATTTAAAAAAATATAAAAGATCATCGTATTGACCGTTATATCTTTGATCTATTTCAGGTAACTCATTTGCATGTTGATGCATTACGTTGTTTGTAGAGTTCTCTTCGGCATAGCCTTGTATCGCACCAAATGCACACGTATGCAGTTCTACTAAAAATTGATGAATCGCTTCAATAGTGGCTAAATACCATCGTGGACTCTTTTTCTGATGACGCCAGAATTGTGATATTCTTGATTTTAAAATGACACAATGCAAATCTGTAAATAGTACACGTTGATGTTTTGTTATTTTAACATTAGTAAATCAGAAATCTTGCGTTATATTGTCTTAATTATTATTAGTATAAATCGTAGTAATTAGCAATGATTCTTAGAAAATAAATTAACTAAAGACATCAATTTGTTTCTGATTCTTAAACGATGGTTAATTACAAAAAATATGAACAAATATAGTACAGTATGTATGTATTAAGAATATATTGTTGTTAATTTAATTGAACAATTACCTCGTAATTTTTGATCTTTGTAAATAGCTTTTGTTTGATGCCATGTGCTGTCAATGAAAATAGCTCTTTTTATAGGAAATGCATTCTTTATTCTATTCGTACTTATTTCATCATCTTTTTCAACTTTTTTTATGAATAACGAGCCCACAGATGTAGCAGTTGGGCTGGGAAAAATTAAAACGGTCTAAGGGGTAATATTATTTATGCTATATCAAAGTTTCAAGACGTAAGATGATTCAAATTATGATATTACTGTTGTACCTCCTCTTTGTCCAATATCTCTGGAAAGTTGGGATACGTGAAAATTCTCACATCTTCTGGAGCAAGTATAGTTGCATGAATCGCAGTACTTTTTCCATCGATTTCACGTGCATGCTTAATAATATCAATTTTAATAGGTAACTAAAAATAAGATATTATTCATTCATATTTGAATAATTTACGTGAAATGAACAATAACTTTGAAATCATGTGGTGATATACATCAAACTTTGGAAAATTTCAATTTATGTGCTTCAGCCATTTAAAAATATTATTCCTTTAGTTATAATTTAGCTTACAAGTTTTTGTGATTTAGAAAAGAAATTTTATAAAAAAAAATTGCAACAAACTGATTGACACCGCCATGATTCTATTACAATATTTCAAGAAATTAATACCTTTATCGTGGGAAAATATTCTTTACTGATGACAGGCAAATAGCACGAATAACAAAAAAATTTTCTCGACCTGTAACAACGTTTGCATATTTTTCTGTCCTCTATCGTATCCAAAATTTCTGCATTAGTAATTTTTAAGTGACGAAAAGGCGTTTTGTCAATTGCTCTCTGTTCTTTTTCTAAGGTTGAAAGTCGTTTAGTATCATCGCTGGTCACAATAATTTTCTCCATAGTTACGAATAATTTCAATTTAACACGTAACTCCGGTATTTGTCATAACGGTGTATGTAAACTATCGACGATTAGGTTATTAAGCACTAAGCACAGACAAGTCCAAGACACATAAACAAAATTAATTTCTGAAGACGAACTACGTAGTCCATCTGTCGTGCAAAGAATGTATCACTTCAGTTCATTGCATAGCATTTTACCACAGACGAGGTATATGAATAGACTAAGCATTTTACGATTTCGTGGCTCGAGACCTGAAATACCGACAGAGTAAAAAAATCACTGGTTTCTTAGCGCACTCTACGCTAAAATAACGGCGAGATGGGGAACTAGCGAATGCGCCATCAGTATGATCTTTTGTTCATTACAGTGTTGTCAAACTGTCAATATCGAAATGTAAAGGACTATACCAAGTAAAACGATATAAGCAAAATGTTTATTCGTATTCTCCACGTTCTTCACATTCGAAAATACGAGATTAGTAAACAAAATTAATCTATTATGTACTTATCCCATGATGCCCTGCGACATCCCTCGTCGTCCCACTGGGGGGTCCAATATTTTACTTATCAACTAATTGTTCCTACAGTTCAGTTTGGCTCTAAACTGAACTGTAGGTTGCGTAGTTCTTAGCTTGATGTCGTTTTACAAACATTAAACATCATCGCTCGTTGTTTTACAATTTAGCTTGAAACTTTAATGTTTTGTAAAACGATATCAATTACCAGGTCTCACCACGAGGAGGTGACTACGCACGAGACCCGCCCCCGGTGCTTACAATACATCATACAATACATCCCATCCATACATACAATCATACAAAACATAAAAACACCCAAGGGTAATATATGTGCCGGTCGCCAGTGATCCGGAAGACGGGCTGATGATTTTTCTTCAGGCTTCCAAGGTTTGGTCGATGCGCTCGCGACGGAGTCTTCATTGGGACTGAGTCTTCGTATCGCCCAAGGGTAATTATATGTACCGGTCGTCTGTGACCCGGAATATTTGACAATTTAGTGACAATAATAACAAGGAACGGAAGAAGAGAATAGATGAGGGCTTCCTAATTTCGTCTCAAGTTCAATAAACGTGTCTTTGTACAGAATGCGCTTACAATGAATTTACAAAAGTTAACTGAAACTAAACGCACGCAACTTAAAGCTAATACGCACGCATCACACGACGTGCCTGTGAGATCCCTCGTTGTCCAAGGATGTCCCGCTGGGGGGTCTATCTATTTTACTTATCAACGAATTGTGCCTGCAGTTCAGTTTAGATCATGAAATAACGAAAGAGGAGACATTTTCACGATCTAAACTGAGCTGTAGTTTGCGTAGTTCTTAGCTTGATATCGTTTTACAAGCATTAAAATTTACCGTTTTATCAACTTAGCTTGATGACGTTTTATATATTTTAATGTTTGTAAGACGATACCAATTATCAAGACCCACGACGTGGAGGTGACTACGCACGGGTCTCTTTTGCACTATATTGTAACTGTACTATATTGTACTGTTTTATTTTTATCACACGAATCACGATTTACACTTGTATTGAATTCAAGTAATTTGTTTGAAAGGGAAATGGTATTCGTGAATTAAGGCATAATTGTTTGATCAATTTAATGATTAATTTAATATATTGAATGAACATTCTTGTTTGACAAATTAATGGAGTAAGGGACCGAATTATTTTACATTCAAAGAGAAGTAGTGAAAGTATGTAATAATATATAAATAGCAATAATATTGTTAGACTAATATTATCTATATATATGCAGGAATACAAGGTATATTACGGTAATTGCGAAAGAATGGTAACTATCAAAGTTTATCTTGCACGACTGCGATACAAGTCATGGCAATTGAACTCGTATTCAAATTCAAATGATTATGGTCATGTCTTAACTTAACACCAAAGAAACCAAACCATGCAACTTACCGATCGGTGAAGTCAGAATTGTATATTAAGATTTGGCTGTGTTGGATTTGATTATGTTCGATGCCTCCGAACTTCTTCATGCTTCTGCTTCTTAAACATTCTTCAACAATGCGTTTGAACGCAGTCCACAGTTTCACTTTTATCTCACTTTTAACACTTTCACGATATTCACTTTCAACATGTTTAACATTCTTTAAATATCAAATAATGTTTAAACAACTAGAATATTCAGAAATATTATTGAAAAATTCACTTCTAAAATTTAATCGTTGGCGTACGCGTCGAAAGTTCAATTTGTAATAAGCTGTTCTCCCCGTATCGATCGACATTGATCCGATCTTTCGGTCGTTAATGGTGCGAAATAATTAGAATTTCTTAGAAACGTATTGGCGACTCGATTACCAAAAATGATTATTTAAAAATTTTAAATAGTACTTAGAATTGTTATAGAAGAGAATTTATTGTTTAATTGTTGCAAGTAAATTATTCAGAAATATCAGATAATGTTTAAACAATTAGAATATTCAGGAATATTATTTAAAAATTCACTCCTAAACTTTGGATGTGCACACGACGGATGTTAAACAAGTAATGAGTCTCCGTACCACACAAGGTTAATTTATGTTTCGGTCGTCAGTAACCCGGAACAATTGATAATTTCTTTTTAATATTTCGGAAATAATATTTAAAAATTCACTTCGAAAGTTTGATCGATGTGCGCGCGATGACGGTTCAACTTATAATGACCTTTTTCGCTGTTTAATCTTCAAATAATGTCAGTGATGCACAACAGGTGGTAGTCTTTGTCAATACTTCCAAAAACACTTTTTCTGTCACAGTAATCAATAATTTTAGTCTTTAGGTTTTACTCGGTTAAAATTTTACAATTTTATAGTTTTAATTTCTATATTTTTTACAAAATGAAACTACGTTTGCACGGTAGCTTTTAACTTACTTATAATGTACTAAATTCTAATTTATAAGTCTGTGACAATACATGGCAATATGGTGATGCAATGTCCGTTCATATATCTCGTCTATAGTTATTGATAATAGCGTTGAACAAGAATGAAATCGATAGAGTAAATTAGATTCATGTCTAGCTTATTCTTAAAAAAAAGTTATTTAATGTTAACTTGAATCAAGATTTAAAGGATAAAATTACAGATGTAATTTTTTTGGATATAATTTCTTACGTTTGACAGACGTACACACGTAATTTAATATTTTTAGAAAAATTTTATTTAACAAACAGAAAGAAATTAAGAGAAGGAATATTTTTCTATCAATTTATACAATATATGTACGTACTTTGGTTCGAAATGCGCGCGCAATAATTTGAGCCAATGGCGGCTCATGGCTTGAAATCGTGGGAGTGCTGCAACTTTCGAAATATCGATACATATTAAAGTAAGTACAATGGATTTTTATTATTTCTTATACAAAATAACAGAATTGTATAGGATTTTCAATGATAAAATTCAATATTACAAGCGAATATAAATAAATTAATAAATATATTAATAATTAGTAAAGATTAGAGCGCCAACGAGGCGGATAATTTCTCGAAATGCGTAATCGATGTTTCTTGTAATCGATCTAATCGATCAAACACTGGAATGTAACGTAAAGCCGTCAGTTTTCGGCGGAAACATGGCGGGAATGGTAGCAAGAAGCTAATTGTCCAAAAATTCTCAAGCAAAGACTACCGGGTAAGACTTGTGTTTGGTGTGTCGAGTGCGTCTACAATTTGAAACAGTGAGCGTTGTTTAAAAGTGTCATTACATATATGTACTCAATCGTGATCGTGACTTTGTTACGAACATTTCCCACCGGATTTAACAGTTTTTGTTTAACGACACTTGCAATGACACTTCCTCTGGGCTACATATGTCGCTCCTCCTATCTAATCGTAAGTTATATTTCTATTTTTCTAGTTATATAATAATCATCGTGATAATCATTTAATTATGATTACTTAAATCGTAACGAATAAAAGTAAAAAGTAAATCGAATAGTTTCAAAAATAAATCGAATATTTATATTTGCGTGTCAAATGTAACTCTGGAGAATTGACTAAATTCAAGTGTACTTGACAATTCTTCCTCTCGAAAACAGGGCTTTAATAAACAAATTTTCTTCTTCCTTTTCGACGTAGAATCACTTTCTATTCGGTTATACCGGTCGAGTTACGAGATACTCTATGAAAATCTCTACCTGATCGACTGTTAAATATCGAAAGTTTTTTATTCCTAAAATCGTCCGATAAATTACCTTTTGATGCGACAGTCGTATTAACACAATAGTATATAGCTGGAATGCATTAAAATTGAGAAAGATTAAAATATAATATAATGTTTCGCGCGAAGTCATTGACGACATATATGGAAGTTCGTGTCACGTTCTGCAATACCGACATGATAAAAAAAAGAATCACTGACCTTATTCTATATTTAAAGAACGATGAATAAAACGATCGAAATTGATCAAGCAGAGATGTGACGTATGAGGTCCATTAGAATTTGTTAAATTTTCTTAAATTTTCAATACCAAAACGTGAAACTAGTAAACAGTGACATACCATTCATATCAAAAAAATTTCCATCTTTCACGAACTCACGATAGTATATTATAGTATATTATAGTCACAATAGTCCTTGGTATATTAAAATTTCAGAGCTGTTAATACATGATTTTTATTACAAATGATTTGTATTTCACGAAACATTCTTAAAACAATTTTTAATTAATTAAATTTATGCTTATTTCGCAGAAATAAATCATTTTTCAATTTTAAATGAGATTTAAATTGATCTTTAATTGATCTTTAATTCTAAATAAGAAAACAATACGAAAATATTTGAACGTTTATTATAGAATATCTTTATGTATATATGTATATACATTGCATGTATTATACGAAACATTTAAAAATCTTATTAACACTATAACGATGGTATAGTAATTATATTTGTAAAATTGGAAATCAATTTGAAAATGTATTTATACAGAAGTTATAAGATATTTATTGCAAACGTGTATTTAATAAAAAATTTAAATTAAAATTAGCATTAGAATAGTTACAGACGATGACAACTGATTTCTACAATCTCTACGAAATATATGCTTGCATTGAGTATCTTTTAATTTTTACACTCATGTATCTTCAGATTTGTTACAAATTTCATAATGTTTCATATAATACGCATAATGTATGTTTATAATAGGTTCGAATAATTTCACAAAAATTAAATTAAAAATTAAATTTCAAAAAAATCTCGCATGAAATATAAATGTCCCCTCAAACTAAATAAAATCTAAATTGCAAAATCTGCAACAAGAAAATCTACGAAGAAATAAAAAAAAAAATTTTGAATCTGTAAGATTAATGTTTATGTTCGTGAATTTTATTTCAATATTTTTTCATTTCGTTCGATTTCCTGTCGTTCGCACGAAATAACAGTGACGTCAATGAATATGTCCGAGACGAATAGAGCAATCGGCGGTAATTAAAGATTGAAGATAGACCTAGGGGATTTAATTGCGAAACAGATTTGTGTAAATGTCAATTTATAAAATTTCCTCGTATTGTGTTTATCTTTTAATTATAAAATCCCTCCGCCGATGCAGATGATTTTGTATTCGCGTTTGATGAAGCGACAAGCTTTCATTATCACTTTCCCTTTTAATTTAACATTTCTTTGATCTGAACGATTAATCGAATTATTCCTCGGTCTTTCGTTACTCTACATTCTGCTGCGATGGAAATCGTGTGATTACTCGATCCGTCGTTAATGAAATAGATAAGGATTTTGCGACAACGTTTCTCATAGATTCCTATGATTCAAATGTAGAATTTTATGATATTTTGATATTTTGCCCATTAGCAAATAGTTACTTGTTTATTAATATAGTAGATTATAAATTTATAAATTTATCTGGATATGTTCGTTGATTTGTATGTATTGTAAGAATGTTTGAATTTTATTTGAAAGTACAAATTTAATAGTGAATCTATATTTTTGTAGAAATATTTTACTGATAAGCTCTTTCAGAAAGATCGAGTTTACGGGATAAAGATAATTCATTCAGGTTGAAATTTGTAAATTAAAAAAACGTCATATCTAGTTATATTGTTCATAAAAATATCATATTTCAGTCAATTTCTTCAAATACTTTTAAATAGATGTTAATAGTCAAATATACTATATTACAAATGCTAAATTTTTCATCTCAATTTTCATTCAAATCGTTATATTTCTTCGTCGATGAAGTATCAATTATTCAATGAATAATTCTCGAAACAAAAATAAAAATTTTTAATTTAATTTAAATATTGTTTGATTTTATCGTGGTGAAAAACTTGCTTGAACAGAATGTGATACAAAAATGATAGTGCGATCCTCAGAAGCGCAAAATCGTGGCCGAAAACACATTGTACTCAATATTTATTCACGTACCTCTGTCTGTGATATAAAAAAAGAAAGAGAAGCATTGTTATGTAAAAGTATTTAACAACAAGTATTTATATTATTGAAATATTATTTTTATGTTTATTAAAATATTTCACGTTATAATATTTAATGAATTCTTACCTTAACTAATGTTTAATAAATTCTTGCATTCTCTCTTTCAATTTTTTTTTTGTTCTTAGCATTTACATTGTCGAAATATTTCTTTATATTTATTAAAATATTTCGTATTATAATATTCAGTAAATTGCTTTTAGTTCTTGTTTTCACTCTTTCAATTTTCCTTTGTTCTTTGTATTTAATAAAGTATCTCATTCTTTATTATTTTTGTATTTAAAATATTGTTACTTTATCACCTTCATATCTAAAAAAATTCTTTCACTTAAAAGTGAAATATTTTTTTATTTTTTTAGTTATATCAACAAATTAAATCCAATTCAATTATTACGTGTATTAGATTTTCGACTTTCTCTTTCTATTTCATTTTCTTTCTCTATGGCTTTCATTAAATTTTCGACGAGATGTGATGAAACGACTGAAAAAAAATGCTATCTCTTCCACGCTGGAAATTGCGATTAATAAAAGTGAAATTAACAAAGATTTTTCTGAACGGTCTTTCGAAATAGAAAAAAAAAAAAATCTGCGTGGATACACGCGGCACAAAAATATCAGTCAGAGATAATTCGTAATGATTCTCTCGAAGAGATGTAACAACGAACGACTGAAAAAAACTCTCGCGCTGAAGGATTATAACGCAACGATAAAAGTGGAATTAAGAAAAATTCTCCTGGATTAAAAAAAAAAAAAAATAATACAATATAAAATGATACAAAATAACAGAATAAAATGTAAAATAATATTTCTCGAACGTTTCCAACACAGAAAAAAATCTGCGTGAGTTCGTGGTACAAAAGTATCAATTGGAGACTTTTGACGATCTCCGAGTTTAATTAAACAAGTTCGATCTTCCTTTTTTTCGCGATGTTGGCAGTTATTGTTACCAGATCGAGTTGTTTTTATTTTTATTTATTTTTCTTTTTTTTTTCTCTCGTTACCGGTACCCGCCTCGACTAATTGAAGTCGAGTATTGTAAATTGATATTTCAACTATTACACTTGGACTGGGTATTCGACGGCCATAATGCAGAGAACTTGCCGCGCAAATGAACAGACGATGTTTCATCCCTTCTGTTCTTCATCCACGAAGAACAGAAATGGCGGCGTTTCGTATTTTTCCACTTGCTTCTAGATCCTGTGAAAAACTGTTTCTAACGAAGTCACAGCGTCGCGAATAATTATGAATTCATCGGACGAATTTTGCATGTTCGCAGCTCTCCCCGCGGGATAATTTCTTTCAAATATTTAACCTGCTTTACCCTGAGAGTTCACTTCCGTATCGAGCTTGGAATCGCGGTTGTAAACGAACACTTATTTTTTTTCATTTTCACGCGACGACGAAGCTGCTGTCTGTGAAAATTTCCTCTCAACGTTGTCCGTTTAACGAACGGAGAAAATATTGATGGTTTATTCATAATTAAAGAATCTTTGTAGAAGAATCACTGTAAATTCTCAACCATTACTAATTCAGTATATGCATCGTGAAAATTACTAAACTGTTATTTATTTGACAAACGATGCAAAATCTTTGCCTACATAATCCCTGCCTTTGCCACATACACAAGTAACGTAAATTAAACATTTGACTAATATAGATTTAGCTTAATAGATCTTTGTCTTATCAAAAGAAAAAAAAAAAAAAGAAAAAAAGTATGAAAATATCGGATATATTCAACAGGACAGAATGATAATAGCAACGTGCAATGAAAAATAAGGGAATGAAACGATTTTAATAATCGTTAAAAGCTTATTGGTATTAATATTTATTTATAGTAATTAATATTTATAATATCGGATTTAACAACGGCGATCATTTTCTGCGACAAAAAGTAATGTGTAATTTGCATTTGTTTGACGATGCGTTGGGTTCAGATTATTGGAAATAAAAGAAATTTTTATTTTCAATAATAATGATATATTAAGAAAAAAACGTACTTTTGCTTTTCTTTTGCCTAGAGATTTACAGGATTCGCATTTACATTGTTCGTTTAAATGTAAATGAATGATGAACTTTCCTCGTTTTCCTGAAACAAAATTCGATGTTTGCCGCTCGCAGTGTTTTTTCGACAAGGATTCCTCAATTTCTTTCTATGAGAAATTTTGTGATCTACGTATTTATGATTTTACAATGTTTCTAAAACTAGAACTGTATATTATATATTATAATAATATACTTATATATTATAATATACTTATATATATATTTATATATATACTTATATATTATAATATTTAATATCATTATATTTATAATTTATTATAATTGATTTATTATAATATTCAATATCATTCATAATATACTTATATATATATATACTTATATATTATGATATTTAATATCATATTTATAATTTATAATTATGATATTATATCGTAAATTATATTTATAATTTATAATTATTATATTATGTCGTAAATTATATTTATAACTATAATATTATTATATTTATACATTTCAATGAATATATAACAAATACACCCATTTATTACAATATTCTTTTAAAGTAAAGGTTCAAACTTTCGTGAAAATGTTCAAAAAGCGTTTAAACTTTCATAATCTTTCCATTAGATTTTCACAACGTCTCGCAAACGGGGTGAAACGTGTTATTGCAGCGTCTCGTTTTTTATTTTACTTTCGCGTCTGAGGTGTCGAAGGCGAACGTCGAAGGTAAATGATTTTAAAAAGCCGAGGCTCGAACCGAGGTTCAAATTGTTCCGATGCCTCTTGGCGACAAATTCGGCATTAGTATGCTAATAACGTCGCTAGGACAACAAGCCCACGCGGTGTGTTCTTGTTTCGCGTTAAAACGCGGCCGTCCGTAGGCAGATCTTTCGAAAGTTTACGCAAATTTCTCGGGCGGCGACCTAACAAGCAGTATTTGCGATTATTATCCGTCGAGTAAATAACACGATCCATAACGTCGACAATCGTGATCATGTAAACGACACTCGTGACATAAGCTTTTCGTAGGTTTCGTTTCAATGTTGTAAGTACGTGCATAAATTCGTGAATTTTACGAAATTTTAATTTGAATATTTTAACTGCACGATGAATTTGAAAAATTTCGAAAAATTCGAGAAAGTTTATATATATAGAAATAAGGCCAACCGGATTGGTTACGACGACACTTTTTTTTTTTTTACAGCAGTTGAAGTGTAGACAATTTTTCGAATCGAACCTGCGTAATCTAATTAATTAGATCACACAGTTCGTATATTTTGTTTTCACAGATTCGTCTGACAATGCACGTCTCGCACGGAGGCGAATGTAATCAGAAATGACAGTGATCGTAAAAATTTTTATATAAAAAAACATCAGTAGTCGAAGCTCGCTTTATTAACACTAGAACTACCACACCAGTCAAAATGAATGGTTTTACAATTTTATTTTAAAATTTCTATTTCATGTTTCAATTTTTCTTTCCCCG
>WIUT01002290.1:0-24610 GCA_010645135.1 Tetragonula clypearis | reverse complement strand
GAGAGAGACGTCTTCTCAAACTGAGCTCTTGGCGATACGCGTGTTACTGGTTTGTCCGTTTTACCACCTGGCTACAGCTTGTTAGATCGTTTCGTTCTGCTCGTGTCTCGAGTCGAGAGGCGTACGTTGATGATTCTCGTGGACGATGATCGGCCATGGGCGATACTTTTGTTCGATCGGTACTTGAGCCGATTATAAACTCGACGTGCACATTTTGTTACAAATTACGCGTAATATTTCAACGCTCAACGAGCGATTGAAACTACACACGCTTGACGTTTAACCGAGTGATCTTTGAACTCGGGCAAAAACGAGCGACGATACGTTGGTAAGTAAGTACCGAGAGACGAGAAAAACATGGCGCGGTACGCGAACGCAACTTGGTGTCCATCGGCTGCGTTCGAAGATCGCGAGTCGTCGTGGGTCGACCCGACGAACGCAACTCTCTTCACGTCGATCTTATGCCGATAACGATCTGCGAACGGTCATTAAGCCGATCCTGAATGGTGCGTGGTACGCGCGATAAATCACGCTAAGGCCACCGATGTGCAATTTACCAGCGCACCTAACGCAATCGCGCGAGTCCTAATCTACATCTAAATACACAGCTACGAGAACAGTTGCCCCGTCATAAGCTGTCGACAGCGCCTCTCAGCGTTTCTTACTGCGATCGGTTCACTGAACGTTCGGTGATGATTGCGTCGGACACACGCGTTGCAATGTTTTCCCATGTTTTCTACAGTCTGTCGACTATCTTTCCAATGACTATTTTCCTTAACCGCGGTTGTGTCGTGCGTTACACAGGTATTATCGTATTCGCGTGTATTAGTCTGCCGTCGTCGCGGCAGTTTCTGAGAACAGACGCATTCTTTTGCTCGAACAAAGCGAAACCGGCGCGCTGTCGGGGCTGTCGACAACGGCGATGACGACCGCGATGACGGTGGCTAGGTGTTTGCCGGTAAAGAACACGCAACGGTGCATTCGCCGGTTTTTCTTCTTCTTCTTCTTCTTCTTCTTCTTCTCCTTTTTTTCTTCTTCTCTTTTCCTTCCTTTTTTCCTCGCGAACGTAGTCACGGCCAGCAGATAGAACTTAAGTACAATTACAATTATTTACGGCAGTTAATTATCCGCAATGTCACCATTAATTACTAAATTGCAACGTTGCTGCGGTTCCCCGAGTTGGCGTATCACGGTCTTCATGCGTGGAAAATTGCGCGCATACGAGGCGTTGAAAAAAAGTTTAATAGAAACCGATAATTACTTGGCCTCGCTGACGATAAATTTTCAAGCACCAGGCTAGAACGCTGGTAGCAACTGGGCTCGCGAGATCGCGTATTACTTCGGTAATCGCAGCTGGCGCGTGACAGTATCCGACGAATAATTATGGCGGTGCCCCCTTTTTCGCGTTTCCAGTAGCGCGGTTCCTCCGAGTCGTGCGGAATTACGTACGAAAAATCCCGAGAGACCGGAATCAGACTTAGGAGAAAACTTGAAAACGATCGAAATTTAAAGTCGAGAAAAAAAAAGACTTTCGGGAAACCTTGAGAAACTAATGAAAATTTAAGATCGCGAACGAACGACCAACTCGGTCAAATCGAGTTAGCTTTCGAACCAATTATTGCGCCAATTACGAAATTAAGTTGTCGCGTTTATCTTTTTAGGCATTATCTCCGCGACCTTGTCCGCCATTCTTTTCGCGTTATTTTCCACGAGAGTAAATATTTCGCGGTATTTGCGAACGAAGGTAATCGTTACGACGATAGGTGTATGGCCAGCGGATCTGGTGGGAAGATAGCCAAGATAGGCGAATAATGAAAAGAAAAACGTGCGTGTGAAACGAAGACTAGTATAGGCAATTGCGAAGCGGGCGCGCAGTCTTGTTGATTAATGGCGGGTAATTACGTTTTTTTTGCTGTTCGTGTAATTGTTAATAATTGAACATAATCGTAATGCCTTTTTAATCGCATTAGCTTGCATGGTGGATTGCGCAACGGAAAAGCGAGGAAAAAAATAGAAGAAAAAAAATCGCCGACCGTGTACTCGCAGCTACGAATATAACCGCCAACACACACACACACACACAGAGGCAACAACGAGTACCACCGACAGGGACATTTTCTCCCATGGCGGAAGACCGTCATCGTTGTTGCCGTCCGGTTTTTTGACATCCGGAGAATTATAGCAGTTTATGATATAGGTGCTTAACTTATAGGCGGACTAGATACGGGCTCGCGAGTACGCGGCCCCGACGCGCATTAACTAACGAAGCGGCTGTTTAAAAAAAAAAAAAAAAAAAAAAAAAGAATGTTCCCATTCGGCGATGGCGTTCTCGTTTGTTGCCACGTCGAAAACCAGCGCGAGAGGAATATATATTATTATATAGTTCTGTGTGGCGGAAATGCATTATTCGTCGCTGCGTTTTTTGTTCTCTACCGAGAGAGAGAGAGAGGGGGGGGAGAGAGAGAATAATAACAGCGTTGCGGGACGATGCACGCGGGGCGCGAATAAAAGGACGGCTGCTTTGCATAATTGTTGAACCGTACGCCGACGGTGTAATCAAGAAATGAGGCAGCTTTTTGGAAGCGGTCTGGCAAATTTCACCTTGTAAGTTCGATGCCGCCTCTTCGCAGACCGATCTTGGCCATTAAATGGAACCTCTGCTCTCCTCTCCTCTCGCACGAGGTAGCGCGGCCGCGAAAAAGAAATTGAAAACTTTATAACGCAAGCGTTCGGACAAGCTGCGCCGAACGTGTTCCCCAGCCAGGCAGTTTCACGCTCGTACCGTCCGTTTCCATTTACCAATATTATGATACTTTTCGATCGTTCGGTAAAATCAATCCACTTTCGTACCCGATATTTCCCGTAATTAATACGAGCTCGTAAATTATCGAACAACTGCAGAGAGCCACTTCATTAAACGCGGCCAGGCGGTTGCGAGCGCGAGCAAACGCTATTGCCGGTAGAAACCCGGCGAGGGACGAGAAAGCGGTAATCAGGTTTTCTACCGGTTTTCCAAATCCACTTACGCATCGTTATGTCGTATACATCGTATACGAACGTTGCTTCTTTTCGCCGTGAATGAAGTCGTTTGATTTATGTACGACGGTTAAGGGCCGATTACTCTAGCCTCCCCGATGCTTTATCTAGTCATCGATCATAGCCGCGTGAGACTAGAGCTTGCAACGCCTCTCGTGCAACACAATCCGTTCTATCATCTAACCTTGTTTTCCAGCGAGTCACGCTCGCCGTTCGATTAAACGAATCTCGGAAATTTCGGATCGCCAGTAAAGCGAATAAAGCAACAAGTACGGGTTGGACGAGGGAGTTCTGCTGGAGCGGACTACCGGCACTTCGCGGTGCTATTGTTTTCGCCTTTCCAACGGAATTCTAATTAAAAAGATGACAGATAGGCCTAGTGACCAGCGAGCAGGATTATTAGACTTTTTTTTTCTATTCCTTTCTTCCCTTGAACCGTTGCCGCGCTGTGGAAGCGGGGTACCCCGTGGAAGGGAGAAGGGTGACGGAGGTCTGCAATTATTATTCAATTTCCGTAACTGCATCTATCTTAACCCGATGTCACAATCGCGCGAGTCAGGCATCGCGACTCGTTGTTCGTGCGCATTTCGTGCACGTATACGCCGCACCGTGCGTCACTTTACGCTCAGCCTTTCCCTGTCCGACGAGTGTGTTGCGTGGTGGCAAACCGGTGGAAAAGAAGGAGTTGCCGAGGCGCGTTGCAGAGGGTCACAATTAAAGCGCATTAGTGCACCGGCCACACACTCGCGCCGGCAATTTTCGAGTCGCCGCAGCACCTTGACATTCTTAGCGCCGTTCCCTTTACGCCGAGGCAAGTCGGTTTCCAAGTCGGTTTCCAAGTCGATTCCGTTACCTCTTTCCTCGTTAATCGATTGCGTTATCAATATCAATTCGCTCCGTCTACTCGTCCGGCATTTATCGCGCTTTCACAATCTGTCTTGTAACGAAAGTTGTTTACAAGCCGTTTTCTATTTTCAATATCGTCTGCTCCGTTTACTATATTTCATTACTCCTGTAACGAAGGCTGTTCCAAGTGCTCTTTGCTGTTATCTGTTTTTCAATATCGTCCAGCAGTCTAGTTGGTTTTTCCTCCGATTCACGACTCGTGTTTCGCTCGAGCCTTTCGACAAAGGCAGATTCACAGAGCGTGCCCGAGAGGAGTTAAGAAAAACGGCAATTACAAAACGCGCGAAATGTTTAGCTAAGTGGACGCCCGTGAGGCAGAAGACTCTCGAGACGAACGAGAAGAACGTGCGCGATTGTAATCCATTGACATGCGTGGTAAACGATCCACGGAGATCGGCAATCGAAATTAACTCGCCCGTTAAGCAACGAGTAAGGCTATTGTCTGCGAGCCTGCAGATGCTCGGCTAGATTCAGGAAGCGGGTTGAGTAGCAATTGTGTGCGCACCGTCCTCGATAACGATCATCGTCCGGGATCGTGGTGGTTGTCATCGTTCGCAGCGACATGCGTCCTTTTAATCGCGTTCCGAAAACCTGCCGAGCGCATCGAGGCGACAACCTGCATGACCTCTTGCATTCTACGCGAGGTGTTCCGCCGACACCCGAGGAATAATTAGTCGTGGTAGCTGTGAACTGTCGCTAAGTGCAGACAACGCAGGATATCCTCTATAGTCGTGAACGCTATATCATCGCCGCGCTGTACACGCGTGTCTCTGCGTACGTACACGCGCCGGCGACTAGATATAGATCTTGGAATTGCGGATCGTCTCCATAGAGGATAATTACGACGCGAAATTCCTGGACCCGGAGCGAATGGCTCTCGGCAAATGGTTTATCGGAAAAATATTTTTAGGCAGAAAACTCTGGTGGTCCGTGGCACACGGGTGCGCGTGTGGTGGTTGATCGTGATCCGTAGAAATCGGCACCGGACGTAGCAAAAATTCTCCCAGGAGCAGAAGTTTCCGATTCCAATTCCACTCTCTCTCGGCCGCAGTTCCTTTTCTTTAATCTTCTCCCGCGGGCAACTTCTTCTCTCCTGCTTCGTGGAACCCGGGAGGATTAACCCGTCACAGATTCGGTGGAGGCCCAGGGACCAATTTAGCCTCTCTCTCTCTTTCTGTTTCTCTCGGTGTGTCTTCGGGCCCCTTTTCGCTTGTGTCTTTCTCCTCTTCTCTCGGGTCGGCTCCGCCACGGGCTTTCAACGAACCCGGGTGTCGGGTTCTTGGAGTTTCACGGTGGTTTTCGTGGCGCTATCCTACTGCTATCTGGAGCCACGGTAATGTGCTTGCCTTGTCCCCGATTAATCCGAGTCCTCGGGACCACTCTCCGGCCGCAGATATGTGCACGTCCTTCGACAGTGGCGGTCAAAACGTCGCTTCGAATCTTTTTTTCGTCGCCGGGCCACCGCTACACAAGGAATTCAACGATGTTTCTCGTGTGCCGTGGTACATCGGGACAATGTAATTTCGCCGGTCGACAGGGACGAACTACTACGATAGAGCGATAGGTTTTTCGAAGCCTAGTTGTTCGACTCTCTTCCGTTCGTTCCTCGTCCCTGCTAATTGCCCGAGCTGCGCTGTTATCTCGGATTTGATAAGGAAGAAACGCGTACGCGGTGGAGAGGGAAATGCAAGTATCAGGAAGGGATCGCCGGTCGTCTGTGTCAGGTCGCTGTAACACGGTAGTTTCTACGACGGAGGTCCCCGAGGACGAGGACGACGCTTATGGGTGCCGCTGTGCGTCCTGCGGTGTCGCGTCGTTCTCGTCCCATCTCGTGAGGATCATCGGATGTTATCTGTGACGTCGGAATGTCGCCGTAGGTACGAAATACAAATAAGATCTCGTGGTGTCCACACTTCGAATTAGGATCGAGGACCTTTTCTAGATGTTATCTGAGATTGGCGCACGCTGCGGAGCCACGTGCCCTTTCGTGCCCGCACGCCCCGAGATCAGCTTGAAATTTGACTTTTTCCCTCCCGACTTTCGATTCGGGACTTCGTTTCGCGCAACGTGGCGAACACACGATGAGACGACGTGTTTTTAATTAAGCGATCCGATCGATATACGTTAGCGCGTATTTTAACTGAAGCGTTCGTTTGTCAGGAGGAGTTTTGCATCCGTGTAAAAACAAGCTTGCCGGATTATGTAGCGGTGCGATGGAAACCTCGATCGGCGAACGCATAGTCACGCGAGCAATTAGAGTAGAAGAAAGTTTAATCCGGTCGCGATGCATGATTCTCCGTATCTTGACATTCCACGGTGACTTCTGAGAATGCGATCGTTTAGCGGGCATATGGGAGCAATTCATCGAGACAACGCATTCCGCTGTCTAATCCGTTTAACATAAAGCCGCCGTCCTCGTACCGCCTCTTCTTCTTCTGCGCCGCTTTTTTTTTCCGCTCCACTGAGGAATCTGCGCGCGACGAGTCAATCCTCTCGAGTCCCAGGGGAACGTTCCGTTCGCGACAGCAGAAACCACCACCCGATGGGTGGTCAACGAATTCTCCAGCTGCCCGGCAGAACGAAACGATCGGCCGTATAACGAGTACGAACGAGCCTCGAAATCGAAAGGCTGTGTTTTCTAGCGGTCATCGGAACGTGCCGCGAATCCTGTCCTTCTTTTCTCTCCCTCCTTTCTCTCGCACGCTCATTTTTCTTTTTTTTTCTTCTCCGAAAGCCTTCTCGCTCCGCGTTGTTCGCCGTCTGCGTTCTATCGTAATTCTCTCTGTCACCTTTCGTCGAAAACGAAAAAAAAAAAAAAAAAAAAAAATAGGCACAAGGTAGAGATCGCAATTTTCGCGAATGGACTCCTAAGGTCGCGACTCTCCGCGGCATAATGATAGTGATGATAATAATAAGACTCTTTTTCGAATTACTCGCCATACCTAGACCTATTTCTTTCTGCATCTTTCGCAACGTAGCCTCGCGCGCGCGAGTTTTACACACTTTTACGGCTTATCGCCGTTTCACACTGGCGAATAGTACATTGTCCCCGACATTATTCTTCCATTCTGTCGTTCAACGCATCGGTGAACACCGTGTCGTTGTCGTCGTCAGTCCCCAAAACAGTTCTCCCCGGCCGCGTTATTATATTCCGTCGAGTCACGGCGCGTTTCGTTCATTATTCGAAGAAACCACGCGCGCAATTTTCAAACGTTTCCTCTCTCTCTCTCTCTCTCTCTCTCTCTCTCTCTCCAGTCGTAAATACTCGAGACGGTGGACTCGATCGAATCGGCGTCCAACGGTTTT
The DNA here is from genome assembly GCA_010645135.1 of Tetragonula clypearis. Taxonomy (NCBI): domain Eukaryota; kingdom Metazoa; phylum Arthropoda; class Insecta; order Hymenoptera; family Apidae; genus Tetragonula; species Tetragonula clypearis. The sequence goes on along the minus strand of WIUT01002290.1, from coordinate 17,362 downwards.
TGCTCCCGATGCTCGAGCGACGGAAGCACTTAATGCATCATCTCTCGGCGACACTCGAGCACTGATTTCTTTCCCCGATCCGGGGGACTGCGAGTTCCACGAGTGGGAAGAGGTCCATAAAAGTCCGCACAGGTGTTCGATCTGAACATGGCAATCTTCGAGGAATCGGCTAAAGTTTCTTCGTCCGTGTCGGAGCCTTATAGGACGATGGAAGCCGCGCTGTATACACCGATACAGAGGGGCTAGAGAGGCAAGAAAGCCTGGAAGATTATCGGGTTGCCGATCGTCTCTGTTCTCTTCCGATGCTGTTGTTGCTCCCTCGTAGCCTGCCGTTCGGTTCATGAATTAAAGAGGGAGGCGCGCGCCATCGGCGATGACACGCTGCCGTGGCTCGCGTTTCTTGCCGTGGCTTTCGTACGCTCCGATTTCCACTTGGACGAGCGGCAAGATCGACCACGGCGTCGTTTTGCGGTAATTGTTCCATCGGCTGGAGCTCTCGTTCGTCTTCCCATTGCCGTTGGTGCCATTAAGAGCTTTTCAGCCACGTCCCCATCTCCACTCCTGTCCCTCGTGTATTTTCTTTCGTTCTTCTCTCCTCTCTCTCTCTTTCTCTCTGTCTTCCTCTTCTTTAGATGGACCGTCCGCTTTTTGTTCACGAGCACACATCCCGATTGATAGATACCACTGATGAAGACGTCCGCTCGACGAAACTCGCGATACCCGATTTAATCCGCTCGGTAGAGAAATTGGAAATCGAACACGTGGACGCGAGACGACGAGAAATATTTTCGACTTTGACGTTGCCTGTTTTTTTTTCTTTTTTTTTTTTTTTTTTTCTCGTCGATGCTACCTTCCCCTCGAGGGCACGCGAGAGAAATACAGCGTGACAAGAATATCGAATGCCTCGGCTCGTAAATAGAAACGATATTCTCGTCTCATTACTCGTTGCAATTACCGCGGAGTTATTGCATCGCGCGGAGAAGAGAAGGGAATGTACGTTACTTTACTTTTCACTCTCACCCCGGCTCCCGCTCGATAATTGCGAATTATGCGCACATCTGGTCAAAGTGTTGATCCGTCGGTGTCTGTTCGTAAATTAATATGTTTATGACACCGCGCGCAGGAAACTGGCACGTGTGAATCGGTTCTCGGCCTCGGCCGGTTCGCAGCAACACCTTGTTTTCATCGATTCACCGGCAACCGATTTATGCATTTACATATCCAGCATTAGAAATGATAATCTCGTTCGTTGCTCGTCAGCCATAAGCCGCGACACCGTTTTTACACCTTTCGATTTGCATGCGCCGATTCTATACTGGAACACTGTTGCCAAGATAATAAAATTAGCATACGTTGCCAAAGAACGTTGTAAATAGCGATGTCACACAACGAGCGCGCGCGGAACGAGTCCGGCCCCGTAGTTTTTTGCACGGAACGGCCGTAACGAGTATGGAAACGAGTCGTTGGAAAACAATTTCTTCGAGTTCAGAGGTGTTCGGATAAAACACGATCAAAACACAGAATCCGATACGTATTAATTTCACCCCCCCCCCTGACTGGTTGACCGGCAGTTTTTCCAAAAGGGGCGTGCTTCCCGGGTGCTGCTCGCATTAGCCGTAGGAAAACACCTGTACGATGGCGAGAACGCTGCCAACGTTTAAACTCAATTAGCCACGAAATTTCATTTCCTCCGCTCCGTGCGCCGTCGAGTATGCGTCGTCCTACGCGCGCAGGCCGTGTTCCACGCACGGCTGCATTCCACGAGCTCTACGCCACTAGCCGCGAACCTAAATAACAGAAAACGAGTCGAACATCTTGGAACACGGATGTTTGTTAATGGAAGACGCGGCAGCTGTCCGGGAGGAAAGCTGCGCGATGAACCCTGACCTTCTGCTGCCCGAACCGACTGACACTGACTTTACAATTAATAATATTAATTGTACAGTGCAATTGGACTCTTGGATCTCGATACACTTCTACATCGGTTAATTAAACGTCAATGCCCAAAGGGGAGATTATTATTTGGCAGAACGAAAAGAAAAAAATGAAGAGAAAAAGAACGATGAAAGAGACGAAGAGAGGAGAACGATAATCGCGTTAATATTCACGAATACGTAGAATCGAAATTGAATTACGACGAGCTTACGGTGTTGAGGGAGTGACAGGGATATGTACGAACGAGAGAGGAGAGGAAGACGCCGGTGAAAAAAAGAACAAAGGGGGAAAAGGGCGCGCGTATCATCGGTGTTCGCGGGCTGCGCGATATGCAGCGGTATGCGTGCACGATTCGGTGCCGGAGGGCATACTTTTAATTTCGCGGTGCCCCATTACGAAAAGTGATATGCACCATTCGGAAATAAATAGCCAGCAGCGGACTCCACGTGCTTTTTGTAATGAGCCGAAGCAAGTTGCGAGCCGGGGCAACGAGAGGGAGGAGGGATAGCGAGGAAAATGAGCGCAGGTATGGTGGCAGGTAGTGGTTATCTCTCGAGTGAGCTCCCAGTTAATGACAACCCCTGGGTCCAAGGCTCTGCCCTGCCAAGCCTCTATCCCGTGTATATCAGCTGTCTCTACCATTTCGCATCTTCTTACGACCGAGTTTCGTGATTTCGTTTAGCGATTTCCAGCGTCCGCCATCCCTCTGATACGCTCTCGTTCGTGTTTCACCCCTTCGCCCCTGTTCTACACGCCTCGGCCGACTTCGCCGACTTATCTAAATTCGCTTAATACCTTCGATATCTCGCGCCGTATTACCAAGTTGCACTCCAGCGAGCGCAACTCCAGATAGGTATGATCGCTCGGATGCGTTCGGCGTAATTAAAAGTCAGCCGCGACGCGTTTCTAGATTGCTGTCGCGAGCACAACGCGAGAGGGAACGGGCAGAGAAGGGAGAAACTCTCATCTGGCGTCGATTATAACGCCAGAATAGACGCGAATTCAAGCGCATTCCGCGAGCCGATTTCAGCCGATGGCCGAGGCTCCCGGGACGAAAAAGAATCGCGCGAACCCGTTCGACCGGCTAAAATTAATCGAAGCCTTAAATAACACGATTTTACGACATGGAAACGCACGCCGTGGCAGTTCGTGGTCGAGCCGACCGAATGCCATAAAGCAATTTGTCGCGAAACAGCCGTTCGATTTTTTCCCCGACTTTTCTTACCTCCTTTTTTTCCCCCCCTGCTGCCCCCCCCTCTCTTCACGCGTCCTTCGCCAGCGCGATCGTCGTCGTTCGTATAATACGCTGGTGAATCGCGATGAAACTCACGTGTTCGACTTCGCGCGTTAGCCCCAGATGAGCGCCACTCGTTCGCAGAAAGTTATGCAAAATAATCGATAAACGACAAACGAACGGGGGGATCGTGGTTATCGTCTAACGATGTTACCGCTAGGTAACAACGTTGTTCCGAGTGGTACGATCGCCCGCGAATGGAACGGCGATCGTCCGTCGACGACAATCTGCTCGATAATTCACGAATACACAGCCGCTGTCACACACAGGCTGGGGGAAAAGCCTAGTCGGTTTTTTGCTCGAACGTTCGGAATATAAATAGGGGTAGAGAACGCGCGTCGAGTTTGAATCGAGTGTTCCATTCCAAGCTGACGCCGTCAACGTTCACCGTCGCTCAGCGTTTATGATTATGTTTTACGTGCGTTCGTTGGCGAGCAAAGATAGCGCCCGCATGTCCTCGCCAGTTTTTCCGCAGCTGGACTCGATGGACGGTTAACGAAACGGAACCAGCATCGTCGATGGACACTGCGAGTCGAGTCGGCCTTTTGCCGATCGGCTTCGCCTATAATAATTACCGCTCACCTGTATCTCCGTCTTTCTCTCTCTCTCTCTCTCTCTCTCTCTCTCTCTCTCTAGATATCGAATCGAATGAACGTTCGTTTTTCTCCGTCATTGCTTCTTCACTCGCTTTGTTTCAATCAAGAGAGACGTGTGTGTGTGTGTGTGCGCGCGTGTGTGTGTAAGTAATGTAAAAGCTCGCACGATCGGCTCTCGTGGCCGCATCTGCGTCGCGTTTCTTCGCGCACCTTTTGCAGGAGAATCGTTTCGGAGGCCGGTTTACCAGCAATTGAAATATTGTGCGAATAAATTTGCACGCGATTAAGCGACGAGCAGAATAGATCGAGATCGTTAGAACCAGACACGTGGCGCAAGATTGACGTTTGAGGAAATTTATGTGGCCACAAATTCGATCAGCTGACGCGTTCCTTTTTTCTTTTCTTTTCTACTTCGAAATGAGCTGAGGTCAAACTCTGAGAGCAATGTTGATCAATCTTCTTCGAAGTGTAAATTATACAATTAGTCATACAATCAGACGTTGTTAGTTTCGAAGTTGCAAGAAACGTCGCTCGTTGCCTCGTATCATTGTCGTTCCATTTATCCGTTACACGTGGATTTAATTCTGTAATTTGTTGAAATGATGTATATCTCGTTCCGTCAGTCTTGTTGAAATGTGTCGCTTAAAATAAATGAAGTCGCCGCGTCGGTTTTAAAGTTCAATTCAACATTCAATGAATGCGCTGCTCGTATGAATAAATGAATAATGCGCGCCGATTATAACGCACCACGCGCTGAAAATAAATAATTATGCCGGTTGCATAATCGGATCTATATTTGTTCGGTTCTCGTTTAGTGTCGCGTCGACACCTAGCTAACTGCGATCGATCTCGACTTCTTGAAACGCCCGAACCTCTGTTTGATCGTCGATAAATGGTTTACGGCGTTGATTGGGTGTTTCGACACGGACCCGGGAACTAAAAAAAAAAAAAAAAAAAAAAAAAAAAGAAAAAAGTAAAAAGAAAGAAACCGAAAGGAGCGCATCTGTCCGTGGTTTATTTGTTGATTTCGCTCGGTTGGCTGACGCTGTCGGGGTCAATCCACTGTAATCGAGGAGGTGGTACCGGAGAGAGATTTACGAAGATGCACGCGATAATGAGTTCCTGTTAACGCTATCGACGTCTTGCTCGAGATACAAACGTGGTAACAATCGTTGTTGCGGTCGACGGCGGGTACGCGCGAGGGAGAAAAACCCCGTGATCGTTCGAGCATGGAGAACAGCTTTATAGTGGCATGAATTATTTACTCTCGCTGTTTTTCCATCGAGTTATTATCCCACTGTTAAGTCGCGAGAACGTGTAAAATTCTCGGCGAGTTTCGCGAACCGGCGAACACCACGTTAATTAGAGCATAAAACGTATTAAATTTGCCAAGCCGAGCGTACGCGAATTACGTGTAATGATTGTTTAGCGGAAGGGGAACAGCTATGTTCATTTTATTTAGTATGATATTAAAAATCGATGATTTCGCGTGTCGTCTTTTTTTTGTACAAATAGACGAAACGTTGTCTGTATGTGAATTTACACGCACGGACTACGTAGCCATGAATAAGAAAAAAAATGAATGGACATATCATTTATTTATATATGGACTTTCGAGTTCTTACAAACTTGTATATTCGTTGTAATAGCCCTTCTGTGTGTGTGTGTGTGTGTGTGTGTGTGTAATCATCGGTCATCATATGTATATATATATATATTAAATCATCGGTGAATATATATATTTTCCTCTTTTCGTAATAGACCAGTCAACGCAGTGACTTCTTTCTTTCCCTGAAAATGAAAAATTCCCGATTTTCGCTTTTTACAGAAGACAGCGGACGATCGATTGTATCTTGACAAAAGAACTGCTTGATGAAAGCAGACTGTGCCGATTAGAAGTGAAATACGATGAAATTATTGCAGCTTGTTAACAAACCAGCTTATTATTTGATAATTGAAGTAATACAAACTGTAATGATCTGAGTTTTTATTCTGTGCTGTTGCTCATGTACGCCTAACAAGGATAATAAAATTGTAATAATACGGGGCAAAGAACGGAGATAGTTGTACGCGTGTTTAATCATCGCGATTATCAGATTGTCGATCACCGCCAAAGTTCACTCGACTTTGTAAACGAAGATATCGCGCGATTTTTCTGCTGGTATTTTTCTACACCCCTAAACGTAGCGGTGGTGGTGGTGGTGTCGGGAACCGGAAGTGACGCACTCCAGGGTAAATGGCAGTTATCTACCTAGCCTGTAGTCAAGCTCGTCCTGACGTCAACAGAAAGAGAAAGAGAAGTGTGTATACCTGAATACCGAAAACTGGACAAAAATCCACGCTGCGGAATGGAAACCCAATGAATCATTCTCTCTCTTAAATAATAGGGCGGTCGACCTAAGCCGTAAACTTTTTACAACCGTCGGTCAATCTTCCTCTTTTTTCCCCTTCCCCCCTCTTCCCTGCTTGTTCTTCTGTTCCACTACTCCAGTTGCTTTATTTCTCGTTCGTTTCCGGTCGTTTCCTCCGCCTTCGTCGCAGCACGTTTTTCCTCTTCCCTTCCTTCTCTATCCGTTGTAAACCCGGAAGAAGTGCGTTTTCACTGGAAATTCGATAATCCGCTCGGTAATGGTAAATTCGCTCGTTGGCGTTGCCATTCGTTCGCCTGATTCGGCGTGGCAGCATCCGCGGGACGCAGCGTGTGATTACAAGCGCGGCCGTGCTACATTATCGTCACCGGTAATTGCTGCGAGTAATGCATAATGATTATTATCGCCTAGCCGATTAACACGCCTGATCACTGAACGCTCTTATCATCGAGCTTGCAATTTGTATATATTCAGAATATCGCCGTTTCGCGATTAATAAGCGAGTTTCGCGATTATCGGCTCTCGAATACTGGAGCTCTGGAAAAAGAAAGAAGGTAAAAAGAAAAAAGAAGAGGAAGAAGAAGAAGAAGAAGAAGAAGATGAAGAAACGCCTAGCTTTCCCCGGGCGTTCCGAGTCGCGAGCTAGGCCTAGCAAAGCAAATCTTTCCTTGGGAAAAATCCTGTATCCCCGTTAACACGGTCAACGGTGGCTCGCGGGGAGAAATCGCGCCTGGCAATTCGATTTCCCGGTGGATACCACCGCGCTACCGTTTCAAACGAGTATCCAATTACCAGCGATCCCTCGGTAATCAATCGGCGCAAAAAAACATTTCGAGCAACGAAATGCGAATACGTTATCGAAATCGAGGCCCGTCCGTCCCCCCTCGGACTAATCTGCGGTATCCGCGATTTCGAAATCCCGATCCACCGAGCCGCTCCGTGCGGAAAAAGACAGTGGGATGCATGTAGTTACACTGATGTTCTCTCTCTCTCTCGCGCGCGCGCGCGTTGAGAAAGCTCGAGCGTAACAGCGAGGTTCTCTCACGGTTTGCTTGGTTATTTGCGGTTTGCAAAAACGCCCGTTGCAAATCTCTTTAATTACCTCCGCTGGCCGGTGCTTGCAAAATGATTTCACGAGCTCTCGCGCTGGTAATTAACCAAATTTAACGCTCACTCGGGCCCCACTTCCGTCCAGCCTCGCGAACCTCTAGCAATCGTTGCGCAATCCGAGAATTCGCGAGCGATCGTCGTTGACAATTTTCGATTGAAGAGAGAGCGATTAAAAATATCTTTCTTTAATTCTTTAATATAGAAAATGTGGCAAAGGCGCACGTGTACGCCTCGTACGCTTGGTTTCTCGTTTCTCCGACTGGCCGTGCTGGCCACAGAAAATAGTGAAGGCACAATGCGAAACGATATCGCGGTAAACGCAGAAAGACAAGAGGCGATAAGCATAATCGGCCGGAACGAGTGCGGCGGTGGAGGTGGCCACCGCACTCGTCCCGGTGAGGATCGGTAGGATGCTTTTAGCCAGCGCAGGGACAAGTTATTTATTGTTGCTATCTGCTCGTCCTGCGACAGTGAAAGAGCCCACCGGTTCGTGGTAGTGCAGGTAGGTACAGGAACCTCTCAATCCTTCTCTTATTAAAACCTGCCCTCGCTATCGGGCAACTTATACTTTAGTACTGGCCAGCAGTACAGTCACTCATAGAAGTTGTTAGGAGCACAACTGTTTTGCGTTTACTCGCTTTTACTCTTGATTCTCGGTGAAAATTTAAAGACAAAATACGTGACAACGAGGGGAGACGAAGAAATGGAAGCACCTTGGCTGAGAATGATGTAGGTGTAACACGTTACCGGATACCATAAAAAAATAAAGGCTGGAAATATAGGAATGTTATAGAAGTAACCTAAAGAGAATAATCGGTTATTTTCGGAATCTTCATTGGTGCAAGTCGTTTTGTCACAAGCACGATTGATCTAATGAATCAGAGTCAATCAAAGTCGGCTGCCTGACCAACCTTTCATTATTAGCTCGAAAGTACACGTTAGAAACTTTATTTTATTCGATACGTCAAGCACTACGTTCTGAAAGCTTTCGAACGCGGAAATTTACCTTTTGGTCGAGAACTGACACGCTTGACACAGACCAGAGAGAACACCGAATATACGTGAATATGTACGAGAGAGAAGCGAAATTTCAAACAGAGGAGGGGCGAAGAAGAAAGAAAGGTTCCTCAAGACGCGGAGAAAGGAATTAAACGCTCGGAGAAGAGACGAACGGAGAATTCGGCGTGTTAAATGCGAAGACTATACGGCAAGAGCCATTACGCTAATGGGACGACCGAGCTGAGAAAGCTGGTCTCTATCAGCTTGCCGAAAGGACGACAAGAGGAGGATGGTAGGAGGGCAACGGGGCACAGAACGAGAGAGAGAGAGAGAGAGAGAGAGAGATAGAGAGAGAGAGAGCACTGTGAACCGAGAACCACTGTCGAGAGGAACGTGCCAAAGAACACGTTACTCATAACTTAACGGAAGGGCGAGCTAATCGCTGAGAAAAAGCCACAGCTCGGTTATTCCACGGTAAAATGCTTGCGCCACAGCTGCCTCGGAATTTTATTCGCAACGTTTCCCCGGGTGGGCTGAATTTCCCCGCGAGAAATTTTCTTTCCGTCCACGGCTCATTACATCCTGCGGTTTTCCAATCGTTTCGATCCCTTCGCGTTTCGAGGCCTACGGATTACTCATTCGCGGCCGGTTTTGACAAATTGTCACTCACTGCGGCGCGCTGTGGTCGTTTTTCTATCGCACTGTCGGTTATCGTTCGATCTGCGCGAGAAAAAAAAGAAAAGAAAGAAAAAGGGAGAAGTGCCGCGTGTACGTGTAATTTATTGCGCCTAGACGGAAATTGTCGCAGCCGTGGGATAACGATCACGCTAAGACTGTAATTGCCGCTTCTCGGAACAAGAAAGCGCGTTGCAAACGGATAACGAGTGTTTGCGAATGGGAGGCAATTAGGGAGGAAAGCGCGTTGTCTGGCCGAGAAGAGTAGCCGAGCGGCGGCGACGCCGACGGTGGAGGAGGGACGCCTTTCTCTTTGCCCTGGATATTACGCGAATATGATTTACCATTCCGTCACGTCAGTCGATAAATGCCGCAACGCGAATTGCGCGTTTGTGGAGTAACAATGTCTCGCTGAATCGTATCGAGTTTACGTAAGTTAGACGGCGAACGTCTAACAACAGTTAAGGCCGGAGAGTTTCCCTCGCGAACGAGAATCGTACGAATTAACCGACCATCGAAATGCAAAAACGTTTCGTGCGTCTCGTTGCACGAGATAATTGGCGGGTCGTAGCTGAATAGGCAGTTAGATCGTTGAAATATCGAGTCGTAAAGGCAAATGGTACTTTTATGGGCGGGGTACATCGTAATAAACGCGAACGTAAAGTTTCATCGTCGCATTTCCCGCGGCTTACGCTCTTATACGATATCATCGTGGCTCGCGATAAATTTCATCGGGACGTTTCGAAGTGAAATAAGCAAACGAAACCAAAAAGAAAGAAAGAAGTAAAGAAAAAGAAAGAAATACGTGGACGATAGCAGACGACAAAGAAGCACAAGCAAAGAGCACCCAGAGAAGAGGGTTTACCAACCTTGATGCGTCGACAGGGTTGTTCCGGTTGAGGCCGATCACCTCGATTAGCCTTCTCAAGCACTTTGTCGTCGAACAAAATAGAGACACTGACTGGTCGCACACCGACGATTAACGTTCGACGTTTCACGCACCTTGATGACGGTCCACCGAACGAACGGAGTCACCGGATGGATTTTGCCGATGTTGTTGTTGCGACGACGAGAGCGCGCCGGCCGGAGGATCGTCGCTGAGCGAAAAGCATGGACGCGTATGGAAAACGAGGCGAACGGGGAAAAAGAGAAGAAATAGGAAAAGATCGACGTGCACTGTGAAAGACGGGCTTTGCTCGACTCGCTTGGAAGAAGCGAGAGGCGTACGCTGCGGCTGCGCGAACCGATGTGTGGGGCCGTTTCCTCGGTCGGATAGCTTGGCTGGCAAGGTAACTTCCCCCACTGTCAAATGGTCGTTGCGTCGGTGCTGGTGCACGTCCACCTTGCCGCGGGTCGTTGGGTGAACCAGTCGTTTTGAAACGCCCGCCTTCGAATCGCGATCCGCCTCGGCTCTACTCGCGCAGCCAATCCTAAGCCTGTCCACCGGCTCCAATCGACAACGTTCCATGGCTACGCCTTCTCCTCTCCTCTCTCCACCTTTCTCTCGTTTTCTCCTCTTCTCCTCTCTGTGCGTGCTCTTCACCTTCTCCCCTGCCACACGTTCCTCCCTTACCACCGTGTCCGCGGACTGAATCTCGTCCAAGGGTAACAGTCGCCAACCAAATTACTCCGGGCTCCATTTAAAATGGCAACTCGACTGTTTCCTCTTCTCCGTCGCGCGTTCAAACGAGACGAACTTTCCTCGAGTGGCGAACTTTCCTCGTCCGACTCTGATTGATATTATTATTACCAGTGGCTCAACAGACGAGTCATTTTTCGCGATTTCAATGTCAGTCGTCTCGCTCATTGTCATCAGCGAGGTTAGATCTCTGAAATCTTGATTTCGTACCGATCTAGTTGATATCTGTGCTGTTCCGATCCAATGAATATATCTTTGCTCTGATAAATTGACTCATTAACAGCTACGTGGCGGATATACCGATCATTTCCGATGGAGGTGAAAGATCCGTTGGTCCGAGCGATCGTCTGTTGGTGCGTATTGCACTCTCCTCTGTTACCCGCTCTGTCATTAAACGATAAATCGATTGAGTCGATTTATCGGTGATTCGCGTTATCAGAGGTATGCTCGAGAACATTATTACGCTATATATATATATATATATATGTGTGTGTGTCGACAATTTGTCTGATACGGTGCATCCGTTTTCGGAAGTTCGTGCAACGCCTCGTTCGTCGAAACGAACAGAGCGCGGCGCAGGCATTGGAATGTCGAAGACCGTGGAATCGGAGTGGCTGGCGCGATATCGATGACGCGGCGAAACGAGTTGTTGCCCGGCAAAGATCATTGACCGTTCTTGTCTCGATAATTACAGGTACCCCATGCGGCGAGCTTATCTTCAGTTTCACGGGGCACCTCCTCCATCGAGGAGAGCTCAGCCCGCTTATCCTCCTCGAGGAGACTCGCACTATCTGATCTCGATGATCGATTGCTGCTACCGACTCTCGAAATTACATACGGTTAACCGCGCGGCTACAAATAATTATCTGCGGGCTACTTTCGTTCCTTCTGGCGATTCACGTGATCCATCCGAAGCCCGGGGATTATTGAACGCATTATCACTTAATCTCTCGTCGCAAACAATAAATTATCGCGGTTGTTTGGCAAAAGTGAAGCGGAAATTGCGATTCGAATCGGCCGCGAGCCCAGCCGCCGCGGGTCGGCTTGGCTCAATGATATTTTAATTAAAATCGGCGCGATTTCATTTCGCAATTTTGACAACCGCGCTCGATCTGCGCCGTGTTGCGTCTTTCGACGTGTGTAACCCGTTGCTAAATTGCAGCATCACGGGAAGCGGCGTCGATTGATACCACCGACATGTTCAACATGTTGTACATCGGTTTCTGAATGCGAGCGACTGACTGCCGGCTCGTGATTTCGAGCAGCAAAATCTTGAAGTTTAATCGATCGATCGTCTGTTGTAATTTATTACAAAAAGAGAGGCAAGCCAGGATGCTCGACGAATATACGTTAATTAACCAAATGTTTGGATACACGTCCTTTATGTTTTACCATCGATTTTACTAGCGATCTCTTTGCCTAGAATATTTCATACAACAAAAAAAGAAAAAAAAGTAACTTATCGTATATGTACATGAATTGATATACATATAAAACGAAATATTAGATTAATGATGAAATACAGATGTAATAAAAATAGAAGGCAATAACACTCTCTCTAATCTCACATGAATGTCAGATTAAACGAAAGTGTCTTTGACAATTTCACGGCAATAAATTAATATTATTAAATAACAACTGACAACCGACTCGATGTGAGTCATCAGTCATTCAAGAAATGTAATTGTATCACGTTGCACAGCTAGTTTTTTTTTTTTTTTTTTTTTTTTATCAAGGATCACTGCGTCTTTGGGCTCGTGTCGATCCTCGAATTAAAACTTGAAATTAAATCGTGGGATTTGACTCTGCATGTCGAAGGGGAGGTACATATTTGGGATTACGTATATTCGATGAGGCAAGTCTCACGGGTATCGTGCCGCGGCGTCGACGGACGATCATCGCCCATTGTGATTGTGTTTTCACGATGTTGTTCTTGCCGTGTCTCGATACACAATGACTGAAAGGAAACGATTACGTCACGATGATGTCATTAGCAGCGACCACGCCCCCTACGGCGCTACCCCATTACGCCGAATCATCGACCGGATGAGTCCTCCAGGTTGCCACAGCTCCTCTCTCTCTCTCTCTCTCACTCTACAAAACGTCGTCCTCTCTTCACAGACTCATCCGGTCGAGAATCGTTTCGAGGTGTAAGAAACTCTGAAGTTAATTCGAACTAGTGGACCTCCGAGCGCGAACGCGTGGGTCGCTCGCCATTAACAGTGCTTAATTAAATAAGACTTTTTCTGACCGACAGAATTTGACTCGACTTTGCTCCAATTTCGTTTTTCGTGTAGGTAGCCTTTCTGCAAAATGAAAAAAAGAAAGAAAAAAACTTGAGAACCTTGAAACCTGCGTTGATATTTTACATATAATTTCACGGATATTTGCATTTTCTTTTCCCTTTTTTTTTCTTTCTTCTTTCTCTTTTCACGTCGAATCAACTCGTGTGCTCTTCACACGTTGGAATTTCCTCGATAAAAGAGCAGGTTTGTCTCAAGCGAGAAAAGTATCCACGCTTGAACGAAGAAGGATCGAATATAGCTGATATAGATATATCGAGCTACCAAGAGAGATACCTCCTCGGTATCTTCCTCCGTACGATGAAAAAGAAGTTAGCAGCGAGCCGAGGATGACGTAGAAAATGAAAGAAAGGAGATCATTGGATCAGATCGGACGATCGATAAAGGGGCCGGCTAACAGTCATTAAGCCTACTATTGTGAGGTAGCAACACCCGTTTGATTGGTTAATCTACACCTTCGTCCTTTCTGAAACACCGTCGACGAAGGACAAAAGGCCTTTGGATTTCGATGCAGTCGTGCCGGAGCACAACTAATAATAACTTGGTGCGTTCTAGCATTGAACGGATCGTTCATTTCGGATTTACATCTTCGCTCGGCTTCTCGCTCGTTTGCAAATTAGACGAGACCACTTGCGTTTCATTTCTACCCGATACTGATTTGGTTGAAATAAAGAGTTGGATAATTCTCCATTGAGAGTCTTGAATAACATAAATTTCAATGGTGTCAGAATTTGATTACTACGTGAAATCACTTTTCAAAGTCAAAATTTAAACACTGCTGTCGAAACTTTCATTGGAATGAACGGCAGATGAAAATAATTAATCGTTTATTCTCTGATTTTATTCTAATAGAAAAGTTCTTGATTACTAAAGCGATAACGACGCGAAAAAAAAACCAAGAAGCAGGGAGAAGGATTTATTACGACGTAATAACTCGGAGTAATATTTCGAGAAATTTCCTTTACTGTTCTCTCCTACGCCTTCTTCGTAGCTCGCATAGGTCAATTTTCACGAAAGAAAACGACTGCTTGATTTATTTTGAATCATCGACCCGACGAAGGACTTGCGGTCAGCTTTCGGCGAAAAAATCGGTGGAGGAATCGGCGCGAACCTGCCCTGCGATCGAGCACCGATGGTCTCGTTAAACAGCCGAAGGAAGTGCTCTGCGGTTTGCCGAAGAACGCGCCTCGCGTTCGAGCCTGTTTGTTTAACAGGAAGAAGCATTGCGCGCAGCTGTTCTCTTCGTTTTTTTTTTCTTTTCTCTCTCTTTTGCTCCGTCTTGAGGCACTAAAATCGCTGGGACAATTTTTACACGCGGCGAACAATTTCGTTCGCGCACGAGTCAGAAGCTGGAGATAAAGGAATTTGGTCGAGGAAGAAGGTCGACGATGACGATGACGCGATCGCGAATAGACTCGGGAAGAACAAACGTCACTGAAATAGTTGGAAGAATGCCGGGGGGGGGGGCAAGATGAATGTCTAACCCGATCGACGAGGCACGCCGTTAATAGAGGAGTAAACGTGACGTTGAACCAGCGGCCGATTGTCAAATTATCGATAATATCGCTAAACCAACAAGATCATGGCGGCCGTTGTCCGCGAGTCCGAGATGCGAATCGAGAAACGAAACCGCAGAGTGAAGATTACGCGGGCCGATCGCGCGTCCGCAGCGGTCAAGAAAATATAATACAACGGGGCGAACCTTCCACACACGCGCTCCTTTGAACTTTCATTGGACTTAACAGCCTACCTGCATGATTCCTCCGCACGCACACCACACACACATTCTCTCTCTCTCTCTATTTCTCTCTCGTTCTACGGGTGGTGAACGTGCAATCCGCTATTTAACCGTATCGCTGGGCGTTCAGCGCCGGCGATATAATACTCGGCTGATCGATAGAACTGTCTGCTTGTGGTCAAACCGTTTCTAGAGGCGCAAGATGCGATTACGCTCGATTTCCGACGATCATCGCGTCCCGGCGTCGGGTATGATAACGTACCGAGCTGTCCAATGGAAAATGCAAATTGATGGGCGTGTTCCCGATCCCGCGGGTAATGACGATACACACGGGCGATGTGCGTGGCTGGCTAATACCGCCGCGCGTATCCCTCCGCGAAATGCGTGTTACAAAGTGTCGATAACGCTTCGTATAATGCGGAGAAATGATACGCTGGACAAGGAATCTCTTACTTTTTTACCACTATCTTCTCCCTCTCTCTCTCTCTCTCTCTCTCTCTCTGTCTCTCTCGAGTGGCGGAGACTCGATGGGACGATTCAATAAAACCAGCGATCAGTTGGGCCGAGTTTCTTTTTTTCGTCGCTTCGCGCGCGCAGAGTGAGAATTATCGCGCGCGATCTCTCGCATGGTTGTTTCTCCTCCTGCGGAGATTCGCGCATGATCGCAAGATCGGTGCAAGCGAAACGCGGCACGAAAGAAAAAACTGGACGAGGTCTAGACGAGGGCGATTAGATCGGACGAATCCGGGCGTAGCATCTGAAAGGACGATCCAATCTCATTCTGCTCGGTTCCCTTTCGGTTCTTCTTTCGCCGCGTGCTCCGGCCGGATTACCCCAACCTCGAGTAACCTTTCCTCCATTCCCCGCCGGTTCTGTGATTGTCCGAGATCCGATACTCCAATTTCTTTCCTCCCTTCTTTCGCACGGCACGTCGAGATATTGCAAACCGTCGATTTAATTTCAACGTTCGACTCCGCGAATACGCAACGTCGGTCGGCGACCTATTTCCAGCGAACTTGCAGCGAGTTTCTTTGTCAGAAATTTTTTTTTTTATTAACGATAAAAACAAGAGGAAGTGGGAATGGCGTTTGAATTGCGGCGACGAAAATGGAACGGCGCGGAAACGCGCGTGTAGGATTTTTTTTTTTTTTTTTTACGGAAATCAAGTCAAGTCTCCGTGGTTCCTTGGGAGTGAAACCACGAGAATGGATGTGGTCGTCGGGGTGACGCGACAGGAAAGTACGCGCGAAGCGTTCGTTTTGCGGTTCTCCGTAGAATTCTCGCCAGTCAGCTTGTTTCCTCAAAAAGTAATTAAGTCGATTAAACCGCATTGTCGCTACGTGCCAGGATCCCCCGTCCTGGATCATTATCGCGGGCGGGGTTCGTCAAATAGTTATTAATCGACGCCGCGCATCAGAAAAGGGTCGTTGAAAACAATTTCGGGGCATTTTTGTTTCGTTCGAACCATCCCGATGATGGCGGGATGGATTATAATTCAAAGCGAGCGAGGAGAACCGAGGTGAGGTGGCTAGTCGGTGGGGAAAAAAAGAAAAAGAAAAAAGAAAAAAGAAAAGAAAAATGGCCACGTCGTTTTAAGGATAATTCAGTTGAAAAGAATCTTGATTGCGATCTAATTTTGTAGACGGGAAAAAGGGGAGATGTGTTGAACGGTACGGTTCTTTAAACAAACACGGTGGCTCGATCGCGTCGGATCCTTTGGCGTTCTCGACTGTGTTGTGTAGATGTGCCGGTCGGAAGACGAGCCGATGGTGACTCCGCGAATTTGCTCGGCGTCAGTATGACTCCTAGCAATTTCACGGCAGGTTAACCGCCACCGCCGATGGGACAGCGTTTTATCCACTTTATAGAGGGGCAGATTACGCGCGATGCGTGTCTCGTTCTCGATTGGTCCGGGGCCACGCTTATTTCCATTTTTTAATGGGAACTCTGCCGTTTCAGTTCCAAAGAGTTTCCCCATTCCTCGTCCTCCGAAGCGGCCGTTTTCGAATTTTTCTCGAAGGGAGAGAAAAAGAAAAAAGAAAAGAAAAGAAAAGAAAAGAGAGAGAAATGATCGACGACGAACGATAAGACGCGAGTAACCTGTGATTTTCCGTCAGGTGCTTTCGAATTAAAAGCTAAAATTATTTCGCGATAATCGCGGCGCAAATAACTTTTACCGATCCGTCTAATCGATTATTCGACCTTTCGGGCAGAAATTTCCTCGATAAGACGGGCGGTTGAGTTCGATAAACAGGCGCTAAACTATTTCCTTGGAACGTTTCGCGCCGTCGTCGCGAATTCGACGGCAACGTTACGCGTCGTATCACCGGCCGCGATAACGTTAATTATATTTTACGATTACGACGCTGCACGGACACCGTGCGTTCAAAAGCTGCCGCCCAACGGTTATTTTCGTATACCTATACTGCTGGAAACTACTATTCCCTCGCATTCCGTGAAAGCCGCGCATTTAAAACGACGAGGAGGATACGACGATGGAGAACGAGTCGCGGATAGGGGAAATGATCGGACGAGGACGAGAGACGAGAGACAGAGGAGATATCACGATCCCCGGGGTTGATTTTGTTCCTCGAATCGGGGCGGGGGGGGGGGGGGGGGGGGGGGGGGGGGGTCCCCCCCCCAACCTTTATTCCCCCATTTTAAATTTCCCCCCCCTTGGCCCCGAAACCAGTGGGATTCTCCG
>WIUT01002289.1:0-24624 GCA_010645135.1 Tetragonula clypearis | reverse complement strand
ACTGAGAAATATTTTTAATTTGTAATTCGTTACTTGATGAAATACATCTGTATTATTATATATGCGTACTGTAAGTTCATAAATATCTCAAGTTTTGTTCAATGAAAATTATTGAGAAGATAACAATGAAACACAGAATGTTTAATTGTATTGTTTACATTAAAAAAAAGGAGCTATGTGATGTACGTGCGTGAGTAAAATTGAGCGCGCTACTTCGACAGTCAGTGACTGGAAATGTACTGGAATTTTTCGACACAAAATCTGAAGAGCGCGATCGCGCTGCTTGGCACTCAAATGGATAGCGACAGTTGCGACAGCTCTACTTATAACGCGTTTTTCGTACAAGAACGTCCCAACAACTCAAACGAGAAGGAATCGACGAGTCTACCTGCATTTGTGTAAGAAAACACGGATAACGAATTCGTTTCAAACTTCAGTTATGAATTACGTAAAAAAAAAGGGGCTGGATTTGGCTAAAGAATTAGAACGCCACTTAACACGAAATGATCCTTCAATTTTGCTCAGTGCAAAATTGAAAGGAGAATCTCAGAATTGCTTGTCTCCATGTAAAGAACTACAAAATATGAACTACATTTGAAAACCAAGAAGAAAATTCGCAAAGCGATGAGGATTTTCGGCGAATTAGAAAAAAGAAAGGGTTAGACTGCAAATATTTGACAGTGATGACGAATAATACAATCTAATATGTATCGGATTAAGTTTCTTTGTTGGAGACAATTTTTTTTTTAGTTTTTTATAATTTCATTACATCAACTATGTATTATATTCAATAAACCTGAATTCAAACATGTACAAAATCTACACGTTCATTGCCGTTTCTATTGTAAAATTTGATTTACTAATTGCGTCAATCACAACTTGATACTCAGTTGAGAATGCAGTTTTTACATACGTCTGATTTATGTACATAATTTATTTATTTCTGAGATCCCATATAACGCGGTACGAACTCGTTCAGTTTGTATTAATTCTGAGTTTCTTGTAACGCGGCAGTGGTTTCCATATAAATTAATCTAGTTTGTCTTGTTCCTATGTTTCTCATAACGCGGTCTCCATAGAACGCATTTACTGATTTCAATTAATTTTGTTTTTCTTATAACGCGGTACGAATTAATAGGAGACTTGACTGTAGTAAGTTTAGCGATCGATCTTGGACATTAAGTTGCTCTCGGCTACAGTAATTATCTCGCGATACCTATACCCGCTATTTTTGGAAAACGAACGCTTGTAATACGCTTTCGTTGATTGCCAATGCGGCCAGCATCGGATGAAGTTATTCCTTGAGTGGCGCCGCGCCGATCGCAATCGAGAATCAATCAGTCTCGACATGAATTCATGAATTACAATGGAACGAAACTTTCTTCGTTGTTTTCGATAATTAATTGTCATTTCCGTGCCAATAATTTCGCGAAACGAAGCGAGGAAATTCCCCAAACTTGGAGCGATCAATCCTTCGCCAGCATCGCGTCACCTTAAAAAAAAAAGAATACTACGATAACGGGCGTGTTTCTTCAGAAGGAAGAAAATGTCTCGTCAATGAAAAAAACACGAGGGAAAACGTCTCAATCGACATCGAAGTTTCGACCAAGAATTCGACTCGATTGTCGGTGTTGTAATAAGAAGTAGGAAAGGATTTCGAATCTAGTTGCCACGGAAGGTTATATGTCGGCGTCGAACGAATGAAACGAAATCGACAGGTTCCAGAGAGAGAGAAAGAGAGAGAGAGAGAGAGAGAAACACACTGTTTCGTGAAAACGCGATATTTTCTATCGTTTCGATATAATGGCTATCGGTACGGATGCAAGATCAATATGTGGAAAAAAAACGCGCGGAACGAATATTTCTTCATATCCGTATCTTTAATTTCCATGTCAGGCGGCGATCTGTGCGCGTTCGATCGAAATTGCGAGTCAATTTCAGGCGAACGATCGACTCCCCATTAACACACAACCGGGGGGGAGGCAACGTACAAAATCGATTTGGCAAACAACGATTTCTCTCTCTCTCTCTTTCTCTCTCATATCCGTCGGTTCGCTTTTTCTACTAGGGAAATTTCAATTAGCCACCCCTTCCGCCCTTTTTAATATTTGATTACGATGTATATTAAAAAAAAAAGAAAACTTGTACCCGGGATTATAAGGCTTTCACTCGCGGGATTATAAGGTTCATAGAAATCAGGATCAGAGATTGGCGCGTCGATCGATGAAAATTTCATAGCTTGACCAACCGATTAATACTTGGTTAATCGTCAATTATTTATCAATTGTTGGTTATTAACATCGAGTTTAGTTGTAGTATCATTTAAATCGATAATATTTCGAATGTATATCTTTTAATGAATACTTCGAATGTTACAAAGTTGGATAATGAACGATTGAAATATTTCATTCGACCGATTGATTAATATTATGATTTCATTTCGAATCGAACGATTTTGAATGTATAGATTCTAGATATTTCGAAATTGCACACTTCGAATATTTAGGTTGTACGCATTGAAACAAAAGTTGGACACTGATCGATTAAAATTTGTAGCTCGACTGATTGATCGAATGCGATAATTTCACTGAAATTGAACATCTTGGATATTTTGAAATTGAATATATTTCGAACATTTAAATTGCACAGATTGAAACAAACATTGGACATTAAATTAATTAAAATTTTTAGTCCGGCTGATTGATTAATGTTTACGATTAATAAAATCAATCGGCGAAAAATTGATTTAATCAATAAACAGTTGAGTTGATCGTTCGTCAAGGAGAATTAATTGTCAAAGGTTTGGCGATTGATAATAATTAATCGTCAACTATCAACTATCGATCGTTATTATCCAACCGATTGAAAAACTGAAAGGTACTTCATCGTTAATAACAATTATCGATTAAAGTAAGAACTGAATCCTTAGTCGTGATTAACAATTGAAAGCTATTTAATCGTTCATCGCAACTAACGAATTAAATTCAACTAGAAATTTAATCATCACTTATCATTAATAATCAAAGTTGAAATGTAATCGTTAATTCCGATCGGAAGGTTAATATTCAATGTTAGATCTTTTCAATTCTAGTTTTTTTTCTTCACTTAGCTCTGGCTTAATCAAATAATATTAATAATATATACAATATTAATAATATAATAATAATAATAATATATAATACTAATAATATTATATAATAATATATAATTGTATAATATAATAATATATATAGTAATATATATATAATAATATATATAATATCAATAATATAATAATAATAATAATACATAATATATAATATTAATAATATTAATATTATATAATAATATATAATCTTCGGCGAAACTGAATGAGAAACGAGAATCTCGATGAATTTGTCATTGAAACAGCGAACGTGTGTCGAGCTTCAACAAACTTGTAGTTTCTCTCAAGCACTTTCCAATTCATCAGGGTATTAAATAATTGCTTTATATAAATTTCAGCGTGTTTAACTTAGGCGATACCATAATGATCACGAAAGGAGTGTGGCAAGAGCCGCGATCGAGTATTAAACTTTGAGGAACAAAAGCCTTTGACGGCCTCTTCAGCTTCTTTAATCGTTTCTAGAACTAATTTCTTGGAATAAATCTCTTTTCCACGTGACGACCAACACTCGTCGACACTTCGAATCAACTTCCCCCTCCCCCTCCCGCCACCTTCCTCCTTCTTGCTCAAGTTGATTCATTCCTCCTTGAGTTATGACTGCCTTTGAAATATACGTTCGCGCAAACTATAAATGAAAAATTTATTTGTCATTTCTTGGTTATATCGAATTTCATTTAATTCGTATGTTAACACTAGAACTACCACACCAGTCAAAATGACTGGTTTATACAACTTTATTTTAAAATTTCTATTTCATGTTGCAATTTTCTCCCCGCAACGACGCAACTGACTTTTACAGTGATCACTAAAGAAATGATATAATGAATTTTATTTTTATTTTATTTTTATTTATTAGACATCAAAATAATTTTGGTGAAAATAACTTCGTCTTAACTGTCGGTAGTTCTGGTGTTAAGGGGTTAACACCTCACTCGTTTACAGCATCAACAACCGCACGACACATCGCTCGTAAACTTGTCTCTCTCCTCCTCCAAGTTCTTTGCACATTTCGTTACATTTTCTGCCCGAACACCATCGGTAAAACATATTCTGTTAAAACATATTATGTTAAAACTCCGAAAAAGCGATTCGAGCCAGCTGGTTACGTCACGGGCGGGATTTACATAATCGTCCCGCGTGGAACGATGGAAACGAACGCGAGCTAATCGGGTCAGGCATCGGGAGTTCATTCGAGCAGTTCGGGTCAGTGGGTAATTGGATTCGCAGCGTTGTAAAGCAGAGGGTGATGGTGGTGGTCGCGATAATAAAGGTACAGCGATCGTAAACTTTCCGTGACTCATCGATCCACGTTGCTACGAGTACACGGGTCAACGCGAGAGGAGTCCTTCCCCCCTCGAGGAAGGAAGCCACTCCGGCGCTCCGCTCTTATCAGACGAAGGAAATCGCGTGCGAAGCACACGGCGCGGGGCAAATTAAGCGAGACGAAACAACGAGAGGAAATAAAAGTGAAAGTCCGGTTACGGCTTAGAAAGACGGATGATAAATAGAATGAACTTTAATTAAACTGTTGGTTGGTTTTGAAGCTGAAGAGAAAGAGAGAGAGAGAGAGAGAGAGAGAGAGAGATGAGAAGCGCGTAACGCCCTTTGAATGATGAAATCATCTGAACACGTGTACACGTTTCGCCACGCGTTGATTCGTTTAATTCCAGTTTCACGCGACAAGCGTGTGTTGTGCCGCGTATAAATATCGAATTAATAGCTGAAAGAGGGAGGACGAATAGACGAGAGAGAGAGAGAGAGAGAGAGAGAGAGAGAAAAGGGAAGAGGAAATAATGGGGGAAACGCAGTGCGGTGTAGAGGAGCGCAACGAGGTTACAGTTGAACCGTAATGAATTCCTCTCCGGCGAGTGGAAAAAAAGAAAGGAAAAGAAAAGAAAAAAAAAATTGAACGGAACGGTGGTTTTCGTAGGTGACGAGTCTCTCTCTCTCTCTCTCTCTCTCTCTCTCTCGGCGGAGGTTACAGAAATCCGAGGAAAAATTACATCTCGTTCCATCCGTGGCCCTTTATTTTCCTCTGGCGTTGCACGTAAGACGAGCAACGGAAAGGCGGAGGAAACATCCGAGCGGGCAAACTTCTCCAGACGCGTATTCACGTGTTTGTCTGTGTTTGTTTGTGTGTGTGTGTGCGTGGGCATTGTAAAGAATACGTTTCCAGAATGCGGTTTAAACCTGCCGTGCTTGCCGCGGGATTACTCCGGCGGTGCATGAATAATGAGAATTTTTATTCTAAAGCATAACTCCGGCCGTGCTTAGAAAACCATTTGTACCGACGGGGTTGGAAAACCTGCGATTAAAAGTACAGTTTGTTACGCGACGCTGCTTTAAACAAGTTTTTCTATTAAAAAAAAAAAAAAAGAAAAAAGAAAAAAAAATGAAGAAAAAATATCGCGAAATGTACGAAATACCGGGACGAAACAAATTAACGAGAATGTCAGCTTAAGATCGAACAATATCAGCTTGAAGATTCAATAATAGATCGTTTCGCGACTATTTATTCTTTATTTTCGTAGCCTTGTGCCTCCTGTTTTCTTCTTTTTTCCCTTTCTCTACGCTCTGGTTTTCTTTCCATTTTACTTCTTTCACCGTTGCGTACTCCGCGTTCCCTTTTCTACAATGTTTTTATTACAGCCGCGCGTTTTATGCAGCGCAGCGCAGCGGCATAGGAGGAGCTGTGGAAATGTTTAAATTCTTCTACGAATGAGAGAAGGTAGTAGGAGATTGATAGGTGGATGCATCCGTGGTGCTTCTCATTTTTCAGACGCTTCTCGCTTGTACTCAGGGTGTTCCCGAAATCGTGGCGCTACCAGGCTGTGATTTCTACGTGTAGAAAATAGGTCGAAAAGAAACGAATGAAAATTTTCCCACGTGGAAGAGCCTCGCTCTCGAGAGAGTCAAGCTCGGAAATTTGTCAAGTATAGCCAATTCCATACGTGACAGAGAAGAATAATTATTAACTTAATTTCAATTATATTGAAAAGTTACCTACGCGCGAAAATAAGTAGAAGATGTAGAATAAGATTTTTTCGAGAACATCGAGTTTGAAAAAAATTGATCAAGGCGACATTCGAAGCCTATTCTTTCAAAAATGTAGCTTCAAGTGAAACAATTTTATAGAATAACATTCTGGTAATTATTTCTTTCCTGTCGTGGAAATTAGCTCACGAAATTCAAGCACACTTAACAGTTTTCCGGCGAAATGTTTGAAACGAGTAACAAATATTATTTATTAGAATAATTATTAACACATTTTAATTATATTGAAAAGTTATTCACGCGCGAAAATGAGTAAACGATGTAGAATAAGATTTTTTCGAGAACATCGAGTTTGAAAAAAATTGATCAAGGCGACATTCGAAGCCTATTCTTTCAAAAATGTAGCTTCAAGTGAAACAATTTTATAGAATAACATTCTGGTAATTATTTCTTTCCTGTCGTGGAAATTAGCTCACGAAATTCAAGCACACTTAACAGTTTTCCGGCGAGATGTTTGAAACGAGTAACAAATATTATTTATTAGAACTACCATTACAGAAGTTTTATAAATAATTGCATAATTTTATCATTTTACTATTTCAATTCAACTATTGTAATTTTTATCAAGCCGATCCGAATTTTATTAAACCCTTCAGACATTCGTTTCAACTATTCAAAAGACGGGGTCAAAACTGATATTAACTTGTCACGATTCTAACACGATTGTACAAGTCTATTTATTTCAATTATTCACTGGTCGTTCACTGGCATTGACACATATTTCCATCCATTTATTTACATCAATATCTTCGTGCAAGCGAAAACCAAGTATTACACATATATAAGTATAACACTCGATGCACGTGAAAGTGTTGATCAATTTTCAATTGACTCGAAAAGAAAAAAGAAAAGAAAACGGAAAAAGAAAATTTTCGCGTGCGAAAATTGTATTCCTTTTTTCTCGACTTTTTTCTACGTAAAGAATCTCGGGAACACCCTGTACATTCCTTCGCGATATACATCGTTTCTCTTTTACTTCATTGTCAGCGGTAGGATCTCGATTAACGAGAGTCTTCGATGCATTCGATGCGTCAACGGCGTCGTATCGAACGACGATGACGTCGCTGTCGCACGATACGTACACACACACACACACACACACACACACACACGTATAGCATGTACTTGGAAACGAGAAACGTTCTATTCGGAACGGAGACGCTCGCTCGTTTTACACATTGCACGGTGTGTTAAAAGCTTCGCGGAACAATCATCCGTTTTCCACTTCATAATTAACCATCGAGTGGAGGATTTCATCTGTACCTCTTGATAAGCCGATAACGAGCAACTACCGACCGACCGATGAGAATCGCGAATTGTTATCGTTCAAAGCTGACGGCGAGGAAGCGCTACTTTGAGGCGCGCGCGCACATTTAAATTAGGTGCATCGGGCCCAGAACCAACCCGTCTCTGTATTTTCTCCTATTTTGTGTTCAGAGCTCTCTCTTTCTCTCTCTCTCTCTCTCTCTCTCTGTCTGTCTGTCTCTCTCTGTGCAGAAACTTGGCCGGAAAGCCTGCGCGGCCGTGTGTTGCTCGGTTCGTGTGTTGCCCCGTGTCTATATATCTTAGAACGTCGCAATTAGTTGACGCAGGCAAGTACAACACACAGCAAGTTCCATAATCCCGTAACGTAACATATATATATCACCTTTTGTCGTAATTAGTTCGCGCGGGTAACGAGTGCCGGGTTACAACACGATATTTTCGAGTTTCGTACGATCGAAACCGAGAGAGAGATTTGCCTTGCCTCGCCTTGACTGCCGAAAGTTTCCCCAGCCGATTCTCGCGAACGCAGCAAGAAAAGAGCTGGCGAAGAGAGAAAAAGAGAGAAAGAGAGAGAGAGAGAGAGAGAGAGAGAAATTCCGCGATGGTAATTGCGCGTAAGTATGAAAACGTTTGACACGTTTGAACGCGATCGAAGGAGAACTAACCTGGAAATTCCAGCATTTAAACAGCGTTGAAACGCAACGATAGTTTCATCCCGGTGCACTCCTTTTCGAAACGAGTTCAACGGGCGAAGTAATTCGAAATGAAAATCCCGGTAATTGGCCCGACATCGGCACTGATTCACTATCAAACGAATATTATTCGGGACACGGTTAGATACTACATAATGGAGTTCTCGGTGAATGCCGCTTTGTAATTTAATTCCGCGGAAATACAGAAATCAATTAACGATTAATTAATGTTGAAAATAGCGATCCGACCCAAATTTAACGAACCGGGCGCGTTATAGAACCGAGGGAAATGACGGAAATATATTGGAAATTTAGTAATAATCTAGGAAACTGATATTAATACTTTTTTCAAAACGTATACAATACCTTCTCGTTGATCATCCTGTCGTCAAAATGCATTCGATCGAAATTTATTGACAACGTTGTTTGAAAAAAAAATAATCTGAAGGAGATTTCGAAGATTTCTAGATCTTTTTTTTTTTTTTTTTTTTTTTTTTGAACCGAAGAAACCAGAAATTCAGAACTGTTTTGCCTCTTCTCACAACAATTCTAGCATAAATCCTGCTTTGCAGCGAGAATGTTTTGAAAATAATGAATTTTTTCTATAATTCAAAAATTAAGATTCCATTTCATCCGTAATTTGCGTTCGAATGTATAGTTTTCATACACCAAATATTCAAGAAAATTGACTAACATTTATCAACGTGGAAAAAGTGAAAAATACAGTTTTTCTAATATACTGATAAAACAAAAGATTTTCTTTGCAAATATTTTTGGTATACACCATTCGTCGTTAAAAAAAAAAAAAAAAAAAACGCTAATTTCACCGATTTACAGAGAAACGGTATCTTCAGCAATTTCCAAAATATTTGACAAAATATTTGGGGTAGATTTCATCCTTTCAACCATTGATGATAAAAAAATACGGGTCAAATGGTTTTTTTGAAACCACCTACATTCATGCCAAATTTCATTGAAATCGGTTCATTCACACTTCGTACGTTCTCTCGTCAGGATTTCATCGTGTGATCGTCAAAGTGAACCTCAGAATCTCAGTTTGCAACTAACCAATGATGGATAAAAGCTCAAAAGTTTTTCATAGAAGTGAGCCGTAAAGAAGTAAAATCTCTGTCGTTGAGTGAGACATAAGGTATATGATATAGTATATAAGCACACAGCCCACTGCTATCAAGTTAACCCTTAATTGTCGCTACGGGGACTTTTTGCTATAGAAAACGAAAGGCCCCAATATTGTTCAACATGTCAATCACTACACATTGGCACACTCTCAAAAATTATAAAAATTCATTTCATTTGCAAGATCAACTAAATATCTCGAATTTATATCTAACTAAACTAGTTCAAATGTTTTTATTTAAGTTTCCATTCATATAAACGTTTCATAAGCTTCTTCGCCTAAGCTTTTCCGTCGTCTTATCAGCGAGTATTACGAAAAAAGACCTCTCTTCAAGAGTTAAATTATTGGCACAGCCGCGAGTACGCGACAGAGCGTATTTGCACAATTTTCGCCAGGGCGAAAGAACAACGTCGAGGACGCCGAGCGTCGTTCGTCCGAGAGCCCGAACAACGAATTCACGTTGCTTGCAAATAGGAGGAGGGGTGAGGACGAACGATCACAACATAATAGCGGCGGAAGCAACTCCATTATCGTTAACGCCCGCAAATTTCCTCCGGACGATAAAATTAATCAGCGAGAGAATCCAATAGCCCGTCTGCAAGCAAGCTCCGCGCGCGCCGCCAGCTTACACCCTGTTTACGCCGATATAAAATCGTGCACGGTACTACTTCACTTTCGCGAGGCATTTCGCGCGCGAAAGTTTTTTCTTTTTTCCCCACCTCGCGACCAGAGAGACAGAAGGAAACTGGATGGAGAAACGAAGAGGAGGAAAGACACTTGCGAAGGGGGAGGAGGGGTGCGTTAATACCGCATAAAACGCGGACTACGTGACATGAATAATTCTTGGGCGCGTTATATAGCGTTCTGCCGAGAATCGTTAAGCTTCGCGTTTCCAATTAAATCGTGCAAGCGGGCAGATTCGCCGCGAATAAAGGAAAACACTTGCCTATCTTGGCTATCGATTAATCCGTCGTGTTTCCACCGGCGAATGGAAAGATGGCGGGAAACGAGTGGGAATAGCGACGCTGGGCTATTATTCACTCGCGACAGCTTCCACCCCCTTCCCTCCCCCCCCCCCGTTGCGTAATGGCTAAAACGAACGATCCATTAATACGCTCGGCTCGAGACAAGCATGGTGTTACGCGTGCTTGCTTGCTTCCTTTTTTTCCCTTCGACTCTAAGACCCCCGTCGAAGGATTGTCGGAGGGAAGGATTTCGCGTTCAGAAGCAGGCCTCGATATTTCAAATAAGTAACGAGCCTGTCGGTGCCCTGCGGGAGCAGTCGGTTGTTTGAGAAACTGACGAGAATTAATATTTAATAATGAAACTCGTCGACATTTCGCTCGGAATAACACTCGATCGTGCTGCGATGATTTACCCGTCAGACCCGTTTCTTTGCGTATTTTAACAAATATATTTGGGGTGGATTTTTCTGAATGTTCTGTATGAATCAGACTGATCGAGGAGTGGGCGTAGTATTCTACTAATTTATAGTAGAACACTACGGTACAATGCTAATTTATTGTTAATATAGATAAGACGAATGTGTTGTATGAAAGTAAATTTAAATACTTTTCTGTCAGGTGTACGACGATTGTTAAATGTACGATTAAATAGATCATTTGATGCACGATACGACTATCTGACATTTACGAAGGCAACTGCACCGTGTCTCGCGCGTTATAATAATAACGAAACGGGAAAAAAGGCAACGCCGTTTGACGAGCAACAGCTTAAGCAACGAATAACACAATGGGAGTCCAAATCAAGTTAGACGCCCGACCGCGATTCTCATTTCCCTGCGTAATACAGCGACAAACGTCAAGAATACTGAATTCGTTCTATCCCCCTATTCGTTCTATTATCTTTGCGAATTACTGGGACAAAAGACTTTCGCAAGGTACTTTCAACCATTATTTAACAACCCGAAGAAAACCCTTTGTCCTTCCATTTTCTCGTGGAACCAGCCGCGAGAACTTCAACGTTAATTCAGTTTCGCTTTTCTGACCGGTTCCAATATTCCGCCTGATTACATCCTATTTAATTCCGTCCCGTACCTTTCTCAGCCACACGTTTCCCTCAACAACGTCTCGTCGCGTTCGTGGAAGCACGAAGAGAGATATCTGACGCGAATGGTCGCTCATTTTGGAAGCGTGACCCGCTTGTACGACGGATTCCGGAGGTCGTACGCGAGAAACCACGAGGACTGGACCCATTGCGAAGTCCTTCCGTAAAAATTACGGTAGTGCCCACTTAAGCGTCCGTCGCTATCCCCACCAATTCTTGGAATTGGGACTATCCCCACTCTACGCTACTTTACCGTGCAGCAGCATGAAACATGAAACAAAATAAATGATATATTTCGGCACATTATGATTGTTTCCGACGCATATCGATCAAAGTTAGGCAAAAAAAAAAAAAAAAAAAAACACATGTCCAATTTACGTGTATTAGTACGATCACAGAATCATACTATGTGTATCGTTAATTTAATATCGATGAAAATGACGGCAAGATTTTTATTCAATGTTTCCATTCAATTGTTGATTAACAACTACTTTCACAGGAATTTCAATAAATTTCCGAGAAATTTAGATCGATTACAATCATTTGATAATTACTGCTTTATTTAGTTTAAAAGTGTGTGCATGTATTAAATTTAAAATAGTTCTTAAACGTCTTGTTCAATAGTTCTTAAATTTCTTTGCAATGAAATAATGCCCCCACTCTTCCTTTCGGTGCCAATTCGCAGAATACACACCATCCCTTTTCGGTCCCGACGCTTGAGAGGGCAATGCTCTATAATTCCTTCTCGCCACAGCGGGCCATGCAAATTAATTTCCCTATCTTTCTTGTAATTTTAGCAATTACAGCGAAGAAAACAATTTACACGTATACCTGTATACTTAACGTGAGTACTGTGACCGCGACACTCTCAACGCAGTGGAGGGGATAGCGCTGAGGAAAGTGGGGGTAAGGCCGCCAGTTAGCCACCTCTGTTTTAAATGCAGATGGGGGAACGTCTCCGAATTACGAAGAAGGGGGTAGCGGCGAGCGAACGTTAACGGTGTAACTTGACGAGCCTTCGAATTTTTCGACACGTTCGAAGCAAGTCGTGGAAAAAAAAACACGCAATTAATTTACTGTCAGATTTAATTAACGCATCCAAAGGGAGGACCGAGGGAGGCGAGAAGCGACGGCTGAGAGAGAAGGGGAGAGCGGAAAACTGAGAGAGACAGAGAGAGTATGTGCTGATGAACGGGTGAACGGGGCCGCGCGTGATTTATAGAATTTTAATTAAATAAAACGCGTCGATGCGCGTTATCGGAAACGTTTAAAATGACATTTTGTTTGTCCCGTTATTGGCTGGCGTTGTTAACCCTCCTAATTGGGTACGACGCGTAGCTTTAGACAGGGGCTTTTGTTCCTGAAAATATGTATTTCTTTTCTGTCTCTCTCTCTCTCTCTCTCTCTCATCGTCAAATTGGCGCACTGCGTGCGTGAAGTAAATGCAAAAAAAGGGAGAGAAAGAGAGGAACGAACGTCCGTGGCTCTGTTAAGCTCATTTTCGAAGCTTGTTACGCGGGGCATACACGTTAAAAATGATTTACACCGCGAATCGTCCGCGGCGTTCCCTTTGGTAAGATTAATCTACTCGTTTTAACTGAATATTCGGATAAATTGCGTGCGCGGCGGACACGTGGCCCGGTAATATTTCGAAATCCCGGCTGTTTGTATTTAACAAGAAATTAAACGGAGTTAACTCGGTGTTGACCGTGTACGTGATGAAAGAATAACGAGGCACCGTGGTTTAACGTGCAGTTCCACTCGATACCACTGGCAACTATATCAAAACGGATTACAGAGTTAGAATATATTCGTAATTTCGGGAACGTCCCGCTTACCCGGTTACGCGAGGATCAACGACCGTCGGAAATCGAGACGAGGATCTAACTTTGAGAAATTAGATCGCACGACTTTGTTTCAGCGTACAGATGATCAGCGTACTAACCTGGAACAGAAAAAAAAAGAAGAAAATGAATATTTGTGTGCTATTACAGTAGAATTTTATTTATTTGAAACTAGTTTTAGTCAATATCCGGTCAAACAAACTCCCGCTAATTGAGTCTATTTATTTGAGCCTGAAATCTTACTATGCTACTAGGATGTCCCGAAGGGCTTAATCTACAGATGAAAAGAAGACAAAAAGATTGTACCAAACACTTTGTTATAGACTTATGAACAACATGTATGAAGCGACGCATTTTTCATTACACGTGTGCAAACAATTTCATGTTGTTAATTATAAAAATATTTAATTTTTAATTTTTAGTTATATAATGAAAAATTTTAATTTAATTTTTAAATAAAACAGAAGCTCGGTACTGGCGAATGATGGAAAGTTGCAGATGTTGCAATGTTTGCTGAGTTTCAATAAAATTACGCTCTAATTC
Organism: Tetragonula clypearis; assembly: GCA_010645135.1. Taxonomy (NCBI): domain Eukaryota; kingdom Metazoa; phylum Arthropoda; class Insecta; order Hymenoptera; family Apidae; genus Tetragonula; species Tetragonula clypearis. The sequence continues at coordinate 10,875 of WIUT01002289.1, read as the reverse complement.
TTAACTCGGCACTAGTCCTCCGTGTGAATTTACGTCTGTTGAAAGTACTCCATAAGCAAAAATTAAAAAGAGAACTGCACAATATTTGTTTATAATTCTGTAGAGGTGTTTCCTGACAAACTTTATATATAGTATTTTTTTTCTTCTTTTCGACGCGTAACGTCGAACTCTCGCAGTTTGGTCGTTTAAATTTGGGGCACCCTGTATACACGAGAAATCAGCACCAGAAGAAAAGAATCAATCCCGAATTGTATAAATTATTTGTCTCCCGATAAGTTTACATACTTTGTATTATACTTTGTATTTTATACTTGTATCATAATAAATTAGCGATGGAAAAATTACAGTTAATTATTACACACAATGGACGAATGTGAGTGAAAGACACTCAATGGACGAATTGATTTCTCATTCATCGGTTGTCCATCAAATCACTTACTAGCTTGCAATATCATCAGAATAGTACATGTATACGCACACGAATGTGCGGAACCACGCGTTCAGAAAATAAAACACCGGATATGATAGCTACACCGAGCGCCTGTTCAGAGTATTGCATGCTTACGATCTATTTCTATGGCAGTTTCGGCCGCGGTTTAACCCATTGACTGCCAGTCAAATTTAGAGCGTCTTGCCCTGGGAGCCAAAATTTTATTTTGAAGAAAGCATGAAGCTTTCCAATATATAATAATACTAAGTTACAGATTTAGCATTGAAATGACACTTACAGTAATTTCTATTGAAAAATAGAACACTACGAGATAACTCGTAGTAGCTGGCGCCACTGAATAATTAATATGTTATGACCGAATAGTCTAAGTTATTATTTTTATAATAAAAAGTGATACTAAATATGTTTTATACACTATATTGAATTTTTATTCATACTACTTTCTAATAATTCCTAACTCAACCGGCAATAAAAATATTCTCTGACCAATTGTAATCAATTTAAACTTGTACATACGCTTACTACGAGATATCTCGTAGTTGGCAGTCAATGGGTTAACCAGAACTCGAGGATAAGATCAGGCCATCCTCCAAGTGGTACAGTTTTTCCAACGATCGTCTAATACGACGATGAAACCTCGAATGCTGTTTGCATTCGTTCGCCTGCGTTGGTTGTTGTTACGAACTCACAACAGAACGCGTGCTTGCTTACAATAAAGTACCGCGGCATGCGGCGTTTTCAAATTGAAGAATGGTTGGAGTGTGTTTTTTGAAAACGTCGCAGAAATCGTCCAAATCTTCAAGGTTTCATAGAAATCACGCAACTTGTAAATATCGGTAACAGTAGTAGTCAGCTGAGAATTCAGCGTAGAGAGAGAGAGAGAGAGAGAGTTAACATTTTCAAAAATCATTGAAATATCCGAAGTATAAAGATCTGAGAAATTTTACGTCGAGTGAAATGTTAGTAACATAGTGTAAAGTTTGTAATACACTTTTATACTGTAACAACTTTTGTATCAATGTATCAATTTGTCGTTGAAATTAAATACAGAGATTGATGCAAATATTTTTCACAGGAGTAATATTTGTTTCTTTGGTTCTGTTTTCTTACAAGATGTAATACGTTTAAAACTACTGGGGGAAAAAACTGTAACACAATAATGGCAAATTTTTTTTTTAAATTATTCATACGTAATTTTTATCAATTCCGAAATGAGTTTAAAAAAAAAAAAAGGAGAAAGTATCAAAAGCTACCGTCATGATTTTTTTATACACTAGTTTTGGACACGTTTGAATTTCACACTAAAGTGAAATCTATTTTTGCCAGAAATTCATTAACAGTTGCTTGTTTCGTCGCCGATTTCAGAATGGAAAATCAACAAGGAACATTCTCGTCGTATGTTGGTGTACTATTACTGAAAAAAAAAAAAAGAAAACTCGCTGTACGAGCTCGTACGAAATTGCCTGAAAAACTATCTCGCATGGCAAAGAAACTACGATAGTGTTAGAATTCGTTCGTTGAATTTCACTGCTGGCTATTTCTTTACTGTCTTTTGTCGAAAATGTGAGGAACATTGACACACGGTGCACGTTGCCCAGGAAATAATTCTATTTCCCATGAAAGATTCGTCGGCCATTTGCATTTCTCACACGGAGAAAAAGGAAACGCAGTTACCTTTCCAACCGGACTCGAATTACGCGTAACGCGATACGCAATACGAGGGAAATCGTATTCATACGGAAAATGAAAAATCTCGAAATGAACGTACACGAAAGAGCTTCATCTTATTCCATGGGCTGAAGATTCTCAGACTTCCATCATGGATCTCTTTGCAGGAAGGTCGATCGTGCATGCAGCCAGCAAAGCCATCAGCAACGGGAGCACGCGTGTACACCTTGGTGCCGTCTAATTCCGCGAATTCTGCCTCCGCTCGAAGCGGGGGCGTGGCGCGTTGGTGTAGGTACGCGCGTGAATTTGCGTGCATATTCGCAAATACTCGGAGATCAAAGCGAACGATAGAGGAAATACGTGTGTGTCTGTGTGTCTGTGTGAGAGAGAGAGAGAGAAAGAAGAGAGAAAGAGGAAGCCAGGTACGCGAAGTTGCAGGGCGAATTTTCCCAGGGATCCGTGCGTGGCCTGGCGCTGGCAACATCCCGAATTCACCGAGACTTTCGTTTCTCGGTAAACAGCGGCGTCGACGATCGGACAACGTGCGAGGTATTTCAACGACGCCGCCAGAGCAAGCGAATAAGGAACGTTTATACCGGCGGCGAGAGTAGAATGCGGATTTTCAATTTCTGCGGGGAGGCAAACTTGTTCGACCGATATTGCCACTGGTTTATTCCGTGGCTCGTGTCGATCCGTCGGCCGCCACTGTGTTTTCCCTCGTCGGACCAGCTTAAAGTTTCGCGGTCGCGCTTAAAGCTGCCTCTGCCTACCCCCCCTCTTCCTCCTCCACCCCACCTTGCGACTTTATTTCGAACGCGGCCTCGGCTCGTGGCTCGCCGCGATTTATTCAAATGAATTCCATTTTTTCGGTGCCGGGCCGGCCGGTGCCGTGTTAAGAGCGAAACGATGTAAACGCCGATTCGCACACGAACACCGGGGCTCGAATTAGCCGGTCACGGACTAAGGGCGGCTGACTCTCTCTCTCTCTCTCGAAAGCGTAGTCCTGTGTGTGGTGATTTCGTGGGATGCGACCGTGGCAGGCGAAACAACCGAGGATAATTACGGTCGGGGGTTGAAAAACGTGAAAAGCTTGAGCACGTGTGCAGCTCGGTTGGATAACCAACCGAGCGACTCGGCTCATTGACAACTGGAGACGAGTCACCGTGCACGAGAAACCAACAGCGATTTATCTTGGCTAAGTTAGTCCGACATTTTAATGGATGACCCTTTCGGTCATCGAGACAAAGGTTCAGCGAGACATCCTCTCTCCATTTTGTTATTCAGTATATATACCAGGAGTGCAGCAAAAGTTTCTTTCCACCTATTCTTTTTTTTTTCTTTTTTCAAATAAGAAACTAATTTTGAAATTAAGTTTAAGTTCAAACGTGATTTCTTCACTATGCTTTGAAAGTTATTTCTTTCAAATGTTAAAAAAAATAAAAAAATAAAAAAATTGCGGATTTATTTTAGTAGGAAGTAATTTTTGGCCCACTCTGTATATATATACATATATATATATATATACATATATATACACACTAATATGTGCAGGGTTGTATATATGTATTGTACGATTTTTTTAACGAAATTATAACACTTTAAATATCAAGTGTCCGAATATTAATTAGACTCACTGTACGGTAACATGCACGAACTTCGTCCCCTAATTTCACCCTTTGGTTTACCTCTGTTATTAAGTGCTATAAGTTACCAGTGACAATTGTAATTGTGAGCTGACAGCAAAAACAAATGATTATCCATACGTATAGACCACACCTAATCTTTTTTCTCCCTCGTGTCCCTTGATTAGTCTTTTCATTTATGAATACGCCCTATTCTCATAAACCTTCACCCATCCCTCAGAAACTTTCACGTAAGTCTCTTATCGTAAATCAGAACTCTTTTTGTAAATTATAACTTCGTTTTTGTGTTTTTATTTTAACTCTTTTTTTTTGGTGTTCTTCGCCATTACCAATATTATTTTCGCCCACAGAGGTACGCGTGTCACAGGTTGATCTATACGCATTGGGTGCACTATAATATTTTGTAATAATTGAAAACATATCTCAGCATCTAAGGCAAGTAATTATACAATTGTTTTTAATTTATAGTATATTGCCTGCATTCCAAAGTGGAGCTTTCATTCTATCACGTATTAATCAGATGTGACAATTATATTAAAAAATGGCTTTACGCCTAATTTCGTCCCCCTATATAACTGCTAATTTCACTCCGACGATGATATTGCGAATATATATATATATATATATTTTTTTTCGTTGCGAATGCTATGAAAGCTATGAAACCATTAATTTTTCAGATGCTTTCCAGATGGGAAAACGTAAAATATGAAATATTGAGGATAGGATGAGAAGGCCAGAAAATTTGTCAACAGCAAGAATCCATATTATTTCAGATATTATCACGAGCTTACACGTCTACATTACAAATAAAAAAAAATTCGTACGCGATTTTTGTAAAATTTTTAATTCTACTTATACATACCGATCAAATATGTCTATAAAAGAATAATATGGCGTTTTTCCAACTTTCTCCCTACTGAAACTAACCTAGAAACGTATCATTTTACATTTATTGCAATTAACGTAATTTCTTTGTTTCCACGAACTTTTATGAAACATTGATTAAATATCACCGTTTTTAAGATTTCAAAGCAATTATATCAAAAGCAGTTCAGTTCCGAGTACATGATAAAACTGTTTAAGGGGACATATTACTTTACCCCCATGTTAAACGATTTCTTCACCCTTAATGAAACTAACCTAGAAACGTATCTTTTTGCATTTATTGCAATTAACGTAATTTCTTTGTTTCCACGAACTTTTATGAAACATTGATTAAATATCACCGTTTCTAAGATTTCAAAGCAATTATACCAAAAGCAGTTCAGTTCCGAGTACATGATAAAACTGTTTAGGGGGACATATTACTTTACCCCCGTGTTAAACATATTAACGATTTCTTCACTCGGTCATACAGCAGCGTGTGATCTTTCGTGATCGGCGAATAAATCTAAAAACAAATAGCGAAAGTTCATTTACGTATCCACGCAAAGTCCCGTTCATTGGAAGGGAATGCTAATTATCATTGTAATTCGAACGTCGATGAATCCCTGGTTACGTGAACTCGAATACGGGATAATTGCGAGTTACAATAAAATGTTTCGAAACTACGGTACGAAATACATAAATTATAATGATCATAGTCGTCAATAGTCGTGCCGACCACGCTGAGATTTCCCATCGCGAACTTCATTAACGAGATTCCAACTTCTTCTATATAAAAGGGGGAAATAAAACGCAGGAAAGAAAACGAGTAAGTTTAATCCTCCCTCTCCCCTCCCTCCTCCTGTTTAATGGATTAAAAGGCAACGTTGAATAAGAAACTTTCATCCGCAATATCGGAAACAAACCTCCAGGAGATCATATTAATTAAAAAAAAGGCTACCTCGTGGATAGATTCGAACAGTTCGCGCAAACTGTGTTGACAGTGTGTTTATATATAATTCTCGGAAAATTGAAATTTCTTGCGAAAGTGCATGCACGACGATGAAAACGCAGTGCGTGTTTATTCCATTCGTTTGCATAGCGGATATTGAAATTATCGAACGACTTTAAAATTATCGGCGGGAAGAAACATGCAGCACAGCAACAGACTCGACAGCAGACAGACTGTTTTCTGAAATCTTAATGGCCGCCAAACACCTCGAAATGACGATCGACGATGAAAGGGTTTCTATTATTTACCAGCTATTATTTGTTCACGAAGTCAATCTTCACTTCAAATCAACTGATATAGCATTGGAAATAATAAATCATTCGAATGATACTTAACAGGAAATTTTGTTGATCACATCTTTCTAATATGCGATATATTAATTCAACACTAAACGTACAAAGCGGGGTCAAACGACCCCTTTTGAAAATTTACTTTAAAATCGTACATTCATTGTTATTTCTTTCGCTAATCTGACTTTCTGTAAATTCTTATATCATCCGATTATTCAATTTCTCGCTTTCTGCTTTTCTCTTGGCTTATTTTCTTACCGAGAAAAATTCTTTGCATACTTTATGCACCGCGTGGGGTCATTTGATCCCTTGCGAAAGTTACGTATTTTTCTGACTGAATTTACAAATCAAAAGCAACGAAAAAAAGTTACGATACACTAAGTTCGAGACAGAAATGCGTCAAAACCAAAAAACAATAGAAAGCGAACACTCGAAACAATTAGTTATTATGATAAGACTAAAATTGGCGTCGATGTGGTTGCACCAAATGGCGCGAAAATACAGCGTCAAATCCAAATGCAATAGACGGCCTGTGCACGTATTCTTCAATATCCTGGATTTAGGAATCAATGCATGGATACTTTTATCGGGAAACAACTGGAACAAAGATATCAAGGCAGCGTTTCCTGCTACAATTAGCAGATGAACTAGTCACAGGGTATCACGAATTTCTTGAATAAGGAAAGGGAAACCTACAACAAGGAACATCAAGCAGCCCAAGCAATATGTATTTCCCGAATCACGAAGAAAATGTCAAGTAAAATTGTGCACGGGTAATAAAATCACTCAGACTTGCACAATTTTCCAAAAATCTGTCTGCGGACAAATGTATGAAGGAGAAACTCCAGTCAAATGTAAAAAGTGCGATCAATTGATTACTCTTTTTATTTAAATAAAAATATATACGTTTGATTATTTTATTAGAAATCGAAAGTTACGTTGCAAATTATTTCCTTCAGTAAATGAAGAATTTCTTTCTAAAAATCAACGTTTATTTAGTCAAATGACCCTTTATGGTAAGAACTTTGAAGAGAACTTTGGTGAGAAGGTTCTGCTAGAACCTTAGTATAATATACAAGAGTCAATGACACCTAAATAGTTTCAATCTCTGGAAAAATAATACCTTTCATCATTTTTGAAAAAAAATCTTCGTAAGAAGCAGAGTAGGACAGTCTGACGTGAATTAATCGAACGAGTGTCAACTGACTCGGGAATTCTTTCGTTCTTCTCACGTCGTTGTTGTAGCTTTCACTCTGTTTGGATACTATGCTATTACACATCGCATCGTACAACTGCAAATACACGTTCGCTATAGTAGTATCAACAAATGATAAAAAAGTGGGAGTTCCGAGCTGTCGGCTAGTGATTTAAGTACGAGGTCCCTCTCAGAAGGGACAGTCGAGTGAAAAGGGTCAATACGTCCGTGTTCTCGCCTCGAGAGGAAAAGCGCTGGTTTCCCCCCTGGCGGGAAAGCGTCGGCAAACGGACGCAGGACGATTTAATACGAGTCGCCACGGACGAAATTACAATTTCCACGGGCGTCGATTTGAATTCGACGACGAGAGCGGCGGGATCGATAGGCGACACCGTCCGCGGCGGAAGCTTCTGAAAAGCTTGTTCCGGCCGCGCGGTTAAATCCGCATTATGCATGTTTCCGCGCGGGACCGCGAGCAATTCGCCCCCCTCCCCCGCACTGCTTTTTCACGCAACGAGTGAACGCTTTCTCTCTCTCTCTCTCTCTCTCTCTCACTCTCTGTCTCGGCTAGTCAGACATTCAGCACTCTGGCCGGGGCTTAAATATTTGATTCGAGCAGCTGGCGACGTCGCGCGCTCCGCCCGGTTATAATTTACAAATATTAACCCCCCTCCTTCTCTACTTCCAGCGAAGAAGAAATTGAGGTACGCGCGTATCGCGTGCTCGCTGCGTCAGCTTCGAGCTTTGCGCCACCGCGCTCTCCCTCGTATAAATTACGATATTACCGTGTTCAATCAATACGTTAGCCAACGTAGTCCAGGGGCTACACGTTTTTCACAGCTAGAGGCTAGAGCGATTTTATCAGTGGTTGTTGACTGAAACGCAAATGTCTGAAATGGAATGGCGTGGTCTCTCGGTAATGAGAGACGGTATTTTACATTCTCTTTTCTCTTTTTTTTTTTTTTTTCATTTAATGCGGCGCATACAGACAAAGGAATATATATACGAGTATTTCGGATATATATATATATATATATATATATATATATATATGATGAGTATAGAGATCAAAATGATAGTACTTAATTGCCAATCACTGTTTAATTCAGCGGGTATGTAATTTCTCGATTGAAACGTGAAATAAACATACGAACACAAGTTCAGAGAACGAATCGACGATCGAAAGTTCCAATGCAACGAACACAATTCACACAAACGGATCTGTAATGTAATATGCATCCGCAATTCGTTCATCTGCAATTCTTTCTCTTCATGACTAAAATAAGGAGCCACCGTTAGGCGATCGCGAGCGTTATCAATTTCCGCGAACGTGGCGGACGCAAATCGTCGGGTGCACCGTGGAATTATCATTTAATGGGGGGGACCTGGCAATAACACGGGCCGCTCGCTACGGAAAAGAAAAGGAATCGCCATGAATTATTCAAGCAATCGCAGGAACGCGGAGAAATAGCGCGGCACCGCGCGATCGATACCACATCGTTCGAACACTTGGCAACGATAAGTCCATTTATGCCGGCCATAAACCCGACCCGTGGAATTTTCAAGAAGATCTGCCGGATGAGGGCGACCCTTAACGGGGGCCACGAATTCTTCCCGCGCCACCGAGAGCCACCTTTCTCCATTTTTTTTCTTTTCTTTCTTTTTTTTTTCCTTTTCTCTTCTTTCCTTTTTTCTTTATCCGTAACACCATTTACGATCGAATATAAGCAAACGATCCGGCCCGACCACCCCAGGGGCCAAAGAACACCAAAGAAACGCCTCTCTACCTGCTGTTCGCACCTTCCCCGCCCACTGCCTCTTCGACTCGCGGCTTTGACCTCTTCACCCTTCGACAACAACGCGCGAAAAAAGCCGCCGCTAATGGATTTAAGCGGGCCGTGACGACCGTCGATTTTCGCGATCAGGTTTGCATTCTTTGGACTCTTTGCACGGACTCTCGGGGGTTACTGGTGTTTTTTTTTTCTTTTTTTTCCTCTTATACTTTGTTGATCGGTCTTGAGCATTTTGGAGTAAGCGGTATAAGCTCGAGGTCCTATTAGAGAGGATTAGGGTTTTTTTTCTCCGAAGAAGGATTAGAATCGATAGCTTACGTCGTAGCAAGAGATTTAAGCGTATTTTAATTTAATCCAGCTGTTTCAACCGAATGTTTCATGAAAATAGTTTCATATCGTGCATAAACTGCAGATTTTTATACATTCGTGCGTATATAATAGCAAATAATATAGTACTCTTCACAATAGTTAATCGGCAAAATAACTTTCCGTCTAGGTTCGATCTTTTTAATTATTTTTATGAAAATATAAAGTTGCATGTAGTTATCATGTATATACCATAGACACGAACTGAGAGGATTTTAATTTTAAGGAGTTTCGAAGGAAAGAATTTCTCGACTTGAGAATAATGTAATTCAATCTTTAGATTAATGCGTTTCAGGAACGTGATTCCTCTGTTATCTGAAAATTTATAGGTAAATAGGAATGTCGTTATAAATTCAATTATTGTAAAAACTTTCCAGGATTAGTGGCTATAATATTACAAGATTTAGTAGACCTTATTTGATCTCTATAACATTATATACTTTTAAAATCGAGTTAGTTTAGAATGTCGTCAAAACGAAATATTAGATAAATTTGTAATACTTGGAAATCATATTTTGTCTTCTGAAAGTTTTTAACAAAAATTATTTTGTCTTGCGAATGTTTCTCGTGAAAGTAATTGAAAGTGATTCTTCGACCGAAGAATGGTTTGCAAAGATTGGAGCAGAAATATCAACGATTTTGCTTCTTCTGTTATTCCACGAGCTTTGATTAGTTTTCATTTTCTTCTAACGTGTCTCGCAATATTGTTCCGTAATATTGCGTTGCATCGTGTTCGTTTCTTCTCTCACGCGTCAGCTGTCGTTGATCTCTTGGCGGATCTTACGATCGGCGAAGAAATCGATGCGAAATGCCAACACGCTCGCGAAATTGTACGTTCGCGATTGCCCTTTGATCGGCGAACGTGCATCGTTCACCGATGCAACGTATTCTTTACCGACTCTTCCAACCATCGATCACAATTTTATCGTGTCAATTTTCAGACTCGCGAACTCATTATAGCTCTGTAAAAGTATTCGAGCATTGAACTCTTCTCCCGGTAATTTCTTCGTAATTTTGTTGATTCTTGCGTAACAACAATTCATTGCTTTGATTCATAACGTTGATTCTTCCATAAACTTTCCTCAACCATAATGTTCGTGTGATTGTATATTTTAATTGTAATTCATGTTAGTACATGTTTAATTCATATTTACTACATATTTGAAAGGTTTCTTGCAGTAATTGTAATTTCAATACACGTGTTTGTCGAATGATTAATTTCATTCAAATTTATTGACTTGTTAGTTCTACAATTAGCAAATCTTTACTTTCAGAAGCAAATGTATAAAGTTGTAATAATTGCAATACTTCTTTACAAAAATTTTCTGGATGCCCGGCGTAACTTCATACGATTTTATTACGAAGCACCAAATATCTAAAGATTGAATTGCGTTTTTCGCTTATATGTTCAAAAAATATTTTGAACGCGACATTCAACTGACGTATCTATGTTCTGAAGTAGATAATTCGAACATAATTGTTAACACTAAACGTACCAAGCGAGGTGAAATGACCTCTTTTGAAAATTTACTTTAAAATCGTACATTCATTGTTATTTCTTTCGCTAATCTGACTTTCTGTAAATTCTTATAT